>JAGTTL010001601.1:0-13089 GCA_036851935.1 Coregonus suidteri | reverse complement strand
TATCTGGAAAAGGGAGAAATCTAACTAACGGGGGATGTAAAGAAATTTGTGCAAAACTTTTTTAGAGAAAAATTTTTTTTTGCGTAGGGAAACCCTTTCGGGATTTTTTATTTGGCCATGAAAACATGGGCCCAAACATTTTAATGTTGTTTTGTATTTTTAGTTAGGTTAAATAATAGGCTGACTCACGGTCACGTATTCGGTATCTAAGAAACCAGCAATCTGTCTGGAAGCTTCTTAAAAAGACAAAACAGTCAGGGCCCCAAACCCCACATGGAAAACAAAAACCCCCTTTTTTTAAAGACCCAGCCCCCAATAACCCAGGGGGCACAGACTTCCCCAAAAGCAAATCCCGGGGGATCCCTGTTCACCCACCGCTGGGGGAAAAACAAAAAATGTACAGCTTTCAAAAAAAAAAGCTGTACTCACCCCTTCCCCTCCACCACCCCCATTGGTCCACCCCCTTTATATTTTTTTTCAGTGTAAGTGTTCTAAAATCCCTTTATTTGGGGGGGAAAAAAAGAATTGGGGGAAAATAACAATTTGGAACCCTTTTCCCCCGTTTGACGCTGGGTTTTTTAGGGGTTTTTATGACCCCTCCACGTGGGGCTCTATGACAAGATATAAAGAGAGCCTCTTTCCGTCTTACGGACAATCCATTTTTAACTTTTGAAATATTTCAGACAGTCACACCCCCACAAGAGCAAAATTATTAATATCAATTTTTTTTTTTCAATGTAGACAGAATGAATGAAGGGGAAAACAAGCTTTAATAGGATTTTTGAAACAGAAAATCATTAAAAAAACTAAAAAGGGGCTACGCGTCAAAAGTTTTAAAAGGTGGTAGAGGAAAAATGGAGGGTGGGGGGGGAGATGGGGAGGTTTTCCGGGGTGGCTCCCCAAATGACACCCTATCCCCATCCCAGGGGAGGTTTGGGGGCCCTTAATTGGGGGAGGGCGGGGCTCGGGTAAGCCTGGAGAGGGGGGTGGGTGGAAATTGTATAACACATGGTTTCCCTTGGGGGGTTCCATCCAGTATGATGGCTCCGCCTCCCCCTCAGCGCAGTGCCCCACGTAGTGGAAACCAGGGCCGCCCACACCCCAAGATCTCGAAAAAACACAGTCATAAAAACCAAGCCCTTTAATAGACTCATACTTGTGTCCATATGGTTGGTGTTACCGGGTCAGGATCCCGTTGGTCCGGGGCAGGTAGGTGTGTGGGTGTTTGGTGTGTGTTTGGGTTGTGTGTGTGTGTTTTTTTTTTTTTTTTTTTTTTGTTTTTTGTTTTTGGATTTTTTTTTTGGTTTTTTTTGGGGGGTTTTACCGTGTCAGTGATCCCGTTGGTCCCGGGTGAGGTAGGGGTGTGGGTGTGAGTGTGTGTGTTTACCCGTGTCGTGACCCGTTGTCGGGCTGCAGGTACCGGAAAAAAGTCATCCATCTTTCCCCCGGTTAACGTAGAGTCTTGAAACATGGGACACACCTTTTCCCTCTCCAAAGCCCGCGGGCCCCCGGGCAACGGGAAACGGGCAAGGGGACTCGGGCACAGGACACACGGACACACGGACACAGGGGGCACAGGGGCACACGGGCACACGGGACTGGGGGACACGGGGCCCGGACACAGGACCACGGACCACGGAGAACCCGGGGCCCCGGGCAAAGGACACACGGGACACGGGCCCACGGACACCTTTTAGAGATCCCAAAAATACATAGTAAAAAAGCTTCCACTACAATATCGATGATGAGATTTGGTTGTCGTGAGGGGGGTGTCTGTGAGTGTGTGTTGCTGTGAGGTGAGTGTTGTGTCTTGAGTGGTTTTTCTGTGAGTGGGTTGTGTGGTGGTGTCGTGAGAATGTGCGTATGTTCCACAAACAGGATGAGCTGGGGTAGAGAGCGGGGAATTCCAGGAGGAAAAAAGACAGCCCCTTTTTGCATGGATGACCTAGGAGGAGAGAGAGAGAGAGAGACACCACACACGAAGAGGAGAGAAGAGAGAGAGAGAGGAGGAGAGAGAAGTGAGGAGAGGAAGAGGAGAAAAGGAGAGAGAAGAGAAGAGAGAGGAAGGGGAGAGAGAGAGAGACAGAGAGAAGGAGAGGGGGGGGGGGCCAGAGGACAGAGAGACAGAGAGAAAAAAGGGGAAGTGGGGGTTTTATCAAGAATTTGATTGGTGATGATTCACCAGGCAGAGCCTAGTCTAATCACCAAGTCAGGTGTGGGTGTGTTTCCCCTGCGAGCAGGGAGGGAGGTTGTTCTTTTAGCCCGGAAGATCAGTTCACATGGGGGAGCAGGGGGAAAACCCCAAATGGACATGGGTGATGTCCTCCTTATTCACTGGTGTTGGGGCGACTGGAGGAGAGAGAGTTTTTTTTGTAAGAGGGGGGGTGGGTGTGGGTGGTTGTTGTTGTAGAGGCGAGGTTGTAGAGTTGGAGTGGCAGTAGAGGCGGGGGCGTGGTGGGTGGTGGGGGTGGGTGGTTTGTGGGTTAGAGAGAGGAGGGAAGGAGTGAGGTGGTATTTGGGTTAGGGGTAGTTGTTTTTTTGTATTTTTTTTTGTTGAGGTGTAGTATTTTTTTTTGTGTGTTTTTGTTTTTTGGGAGGGGGCGGTTGGTTTTTTTTTGGGGGTGAGTGGTAGGAGCGAGGTGGTTTAGGGGGGTGGTTTGTGTTGTTTTATGTTGTATGGATGTTGGGTTTTGTATGGTGGGGGTGTGTGTGTGTGTATAGTGTGTATGTGTAGCGTGTATGTATGTGATGTTGTGTGATAAGTGGTGTATAAGTGTGGGGTTGTGTGTGGCAGTGGTGTGTATCAGTATGGTGTGTGTAATAATAGTGTGTGTGTGGTATATGGTATGCGTGTAGTGTGGTATCGTACGGGCCATAGCTCCATCTTCTTGCGTACTTGGGTTATCTTGGGACGGACTCGTCTCATAAAATGGCGGGAAAGCGAACGACGAGTTTTCAGACGGCCGGTGGGACTTATGACCGCTGACTAGGTGGGTACGATGTTAAAGAGGCAGGCAGGGGGCAGGAGGCAGACAGACAGACTGGAGAAGACAGACAGCAGACAGACAGACAGACAGACAGACAGCAGACAGACAGCAGACAGACAGACAGCAGAAGGCAGACAGGCAGGCAGACAGACCCCCAGACAGACAGACAGACAGACGACAGCGACGACAGACAGACAGACAGGAGGCAGGAGGCAGGCAGGCGACAGACAGACGAAGACAGCAGCAGACAGACGCAGACAGACGACGACAGACAGACAGACAGACGACAAAGACAGACGAGAGCAAAACATCAAATATTTTGAAGACATCAGAAATCATTTCGTGTTTAGAATTTTGGGGGAAAAAAAAAAAAAATCATAAAGCTGTTTGAAAAACCCCTAAACATACTGATTAAGTACTAATGAGTATTTACTACATACTAATACGTAGTCATTTTTGATATGTAAACGAACGGTATTCTTTTAGTTGAGCGTTTAAAAACTTGCCCGTCTACGGAAGTTTAAAGTGTAGCAAACCCCCTTTTCTAGCTTTTTAGCATAAAAAAATCAAGTAGCTGATCTAGGGGGTATTCATTAGCCAACAGTGCAAATGGAGTTTATTGGACAAATCAGGTATGTTTTTCCCGTTTTGTTCGTTTTTCTTCCCTTAAGAAACGTTTTTCAACGAATCAGCGGAATGAATAAACCCTGCACACGCAAACAGTCACCATAGCAGCCCCTACAAACAGCATGACACATTGTGGTTTTAACTACCAAAAAAAAAAGTTTGGACAACCTACTATTTAAGGGTTTTTTTTTTTTTAAATTTTACATTTTAGAATAAAAAGTGAAGACTCAAAAAATAGAAATAACACATATGGAAACATGTTTTTAACCAAAAAAGGTTTAAAAAAATCAAAAAAGATTGAATTTTAGATTCCAAATAGCCCCCCTTTTCCTTGGGGGAAGCTTTTCCCCCTCTTGGGGATTTTCTCAAACGCTTCATGGAAGCTTTTTACAGTCTTAAAAGGGGTTTCCCAAAATGCTGAGCACTGTTGGCTGCTTTTTCCTTTTACTCTGCGGTGGACTCATCTCAATTTGGTTTAGGTCTGGGGATTGTGGAGGCCCGTCATTTTTGCAGCACTCAAATCCCCCTTTTGGTAAAAAAAGCCCTTAAACGCCGGAGGGGTTGGGGATTGTCCTGTTGAAAAAAAAAATGAAGCCCCAAACCCGAGGGGCGGCGACGCGAGAAGTGTGGTAGCCATTTTGGTAAGGTGTGCTTTAATTTTAAATAAACACACCGTGTCACCAGCAAAGCACCCCCACCCATAACACCCCCTCCCCAGCTTTACGGTGGGAAATACACAGGGAATCATCCCCAAAGCCCCTACAAAGACCCCGGCGGTTGGAACCCAACAACTCCAAAATTTTGGGCTCCAGACCAAAGGACAATTTCCCCCAGTCTAATGTCCCTTTCTTTTTTTTCGGCCAAGCGGTTTCACCTCCTTTCAAACCCTTTGGGCCCCTTTGGTAAAAATTCTGGCCTGAAAAAAAGGGGTAACGAACTAAAGGACTTTTCCCCCCGTACACTCACCTCTGTCATCATAAAAGTGCTTGAGAGACAGCCCAAGAAATCATTTTACCTCTCCCTTTACTGTCCCCCTAGACCCCTGCAATTTGCTACCCCCCCAATAGATCCACAGCCGACGCAACGCCATCACATGCCCACTGCCCTATCCCATGGGCCCAAGAGGAAAAATATGAAAGGAATGCTGTTCTTTGACTACATTTCACCTTCAAAAACCATAGTACCCCCAAAGATCATAAAGCTCGAGGCCCGGGGCCCAAAAACCCCGCCCTGGAAACGGGGTCCGGGATTTCCCTGAGGGGGGAGGGGTTTTTTTTTGCTTTTTTTTGCGGCGTTTTTCCCACCTTTTCCGAAATTTTTTTAACTTTGGTTGGGTTTTTCTTTTTTGTTTTTGGAAATTTTCGGCGTCAAGTGAGTGAGGGGGGAAAGGTTGCATACCCCCGAGCCCCCCCCGGGGGGGCATGAGCAGGGGTAGGAGAGAGAGAGTTTTCCCTTTTTTGTGTAGAGGGAGGGTATACATTTTTAAATAGTATAATCAATTTCAAATTTTTTTATTGCCTATCAGAGGGAAAAAGCCCCCAACTCTAAAACCGGACACCCCCCTGGGGCGCCCCAACCCCTTGGGGTTCCCCTCTTTAGTCAGTGGTAGGGGAAGGCGTTGAAACCCCAAAGGGTTTATTTGGGTTCGACCCCGGGCCCCAAATGCAAAAAAAATATGGAAAGCAGGGACTGTAAATCGTTTTGGTTTAAAAGCGCGGAAAGGGGCAAATTTATTTTTGAGAATTTTCCAATCTTTTTTAGGGCCCTGCTGGAGTTCCCTTTTGCAGTTTTAAACAAAAAAATTAAATGCAGTCAGAGCCCTTTTTTATTTGGAAAAGAAACCGCCCCTTTTTAAATTTTTATTGACCCTGCGGCAGGGGGGGGTCCTCCCAAACCAGAGCCCCTGAGGGAGGGGCCTTAATACAAGGAATTCTCAAAGTGTAATGGAAAATTGACGACCTTTTACCTAGCGGGGGGGATTCCGGGGGGTGCCCCCCCCCAGTTAGGGGGCAGTGCTGGCAACCCCGGGCTCCCAGAAACCCATGGGGAGGGGGTTCACACTCGGAAAAATCAGAGAAGGGTTTATTGTGGCCCGGGTGGCACAAAATAATCAAAGGCTAAATGCATGAGATGTGGGGGAAAAATGGTTAAAAGGGGGGGACCAGATGTGGGTTTTGTTCTCAGGTAAAGGGAGAGTGGATCTGACCCATCACCTGGGATTTGCCCTAGATTAATCAAATCTCAAAATTTTTGTCGATTTCGCTCAATCTGCATCCCTTTTAAATCGCGGGAACTTTTTGTGCACTTGTAAATCAGGTCCTTTTTTGGAGGGGGCCCCGGGGATGTAACAACCATTGAGCATTGATTTATGGTGATTTTTGGGGGAAAAAGGGGGTTGGGTGTTGGAGTATGTGCGTGTTTTGTGTTGTCCCAAATCTGTTGGGGGGGGTGGGGAGGGTTGGGGGGGGATATGGGGGTGGAACGCGGTAAGGGTTTTCTAGGATAATAATTTCTTTCAATAAATTAAAAGTAAAACAATGGCAAAAGGGGTTTTATGTTTAAAAAAACCAGCATGAATTTCCCAAAATTATTACGCAAATTTAATTTTATAATGAGGAAAATAAGAATGTAAAATATTTGAATAGATTTTTATATTTTTAAATAGGTTTTATATTTTATATTAATTATTTTATAGAGGTGAAGGGATTGGGGAAAAGCTTTTTTGGGGGTTAATTTCTTTTGTTTTGTGGGGGCCCCTGGTGCTGTTCCCATGGTGGGTCCTGGCCTCCGGGGGCCCTTTGGGATCGGGGGGAGGGGTTGGGGATGCTGAAACACGGGATGAAGGCCCCAAACTTGGGATGGGGGGTTTTTGGGATAGGAGGGACGGGGGTGGGGGTGCCGATTTACTGGGAAAGACGGTCAATTGGGAGGGGAGGGGCTTTAGCGGGGGAATTATGGGAGAACAATTTAAAAGGGGGTTGTAGCAAAGAAAATATCAGGGGACGCTAATGGACACCAATCATTATGGTATTTTTTATTGGGAAAATTTAAAAAATATATAATGATTAATAGACTTAAAAATTGTATCTCATTATGGTTGGGATGGGGAAAAAGTTTTAGCCAAATTATAATTGAATGGGTTAGCTGATAAAAACAAAAGAAAAAAATTTACATGGGTCAAAGAGAAGGAATATAATATCATTTTTACAGGGAAAATCATTCAACAAATTTGAGATGAAGTTGCGTGGAAAAAAGGGAAAAAGGGGGGGGGGGGAAAAATACTCCCCCCAATTTTGGGCCAAAAAAATTTTAAAAAAGGGGGATGGGATTAATTAATATTTAATTTTTGATCCCAATGTGCCAAAAATTTTCCAAAAGTAAGCAAAGGGGGGATGGGATTATTTTTAAAAATGTTAAATTGGGGCCCTAAAACAGATATTTGGGCCCTTAACCTTTTCGGACCAAATAATGATGATCCACAAATTCTTTGACAATAAAAATAATACATATTTAAAACCCCGAAAAACAATTTAAGACAATATTATTAGTTTTTGGGGGGGGAAATTTTTAATTTCTGTTTTTAAAAGGGTCAATGGGGCCGGGGAAAGGAAAACAAAACAAAAACCCCAAACACCCACATGCTCTAAAGGGAAAACGTGAATGTCATGGATACATTTTGAAAAATTTCTAGATATAGGGGGCTTAAATATCCTGATCTAGTTTAGAATTTCATTTGGGGGGGAGACTCAATAAGTAGTCGTCTTTACTTTCCCCCCCCTTTTTGTCATTCCGGGTTTGGGACCAAAAATTTAAAAAAATGTTTATAGGGGAAAAGAAGCGGGCGGACCCATATAATTGGGAATACATTACTCGGGCTGAATTTCCACGTGGGCGAGGTATTGGGAAAAGTAATCAAAAAACCTAAATTTTGGGGGTAAGTATTTTAATAGGACAAAAGGAATTTATAAAAACTGACTTTTTTCCGACATAACATACAGTGGGGAAAAAAAGTATTTAGTCAACGCACCAATTGTGCAGTTTCTCCCACGTTAAAAAGATGAGAAATGAAGGCCTGTTATTTTCATCATAGCTACACGTCACTATGAGCAGACAAAATGAGAAGAAAAAAAATCCGAAGATCACATTGTAGGATTTTTAATGTTATTTGCAAATTATGGTGCAAATAGTATTTGGTCAATAACAAAAGTTTCTCAATACTTTGTTAATACCCTTTTGTTGGCAAGGACACAGGTCAAACGTTTTCTGTAAGTCCTTCACAAGAGTTTTCACACACTGTTATGCTGGTATTTTGGCCCATTCCTCCATGCAGATCTCCTCTGATAGCAGTGATGTTTTGGGCTGTCGCTGGGGCAACACAGACTTTCAACTCCCTCCAAAGATTTTCTATGGGGTTGAGATCTGGAGACTGGCTAGGCACTCCAGGACCTTGAATGCTTCTTACGAAGCCACTCCTTCGTTTGCCCCCGGCGGTGTGTTTGGATCATGTCATGCTGAAAGACCCAGCCCACGTTTCATCTCAAATGCCCTTGCTGATGGAAGGAGGTTTTCACTCAAAATCTCTACGATACCTGGCCCCATTCATTCTTTCCTTTACACGGATCATTCGTCCTGGTCCCTTTGCAGAAAAACAGCCCCAAAGCATGATGTTTCCACCCCCATGCTTCACAGTAGGTATGGTGTTCTCTTTGGATTCAACTCAGTCATTCTTTGTCCTCGCAACACGGACGAGTTGAGTTTTTACCAAAAAGTTAAATTTTGGTTTCTATCTGACCATATGACATTCTCTCCCAATCCTCTTCTGGATCATCCAATATGCACTCTACTAACTTCAGACGGGCCTGGACATGTACTGGCTTAAGCCGGGGGACAAACGTTGGTGGCACTGCAGGATTTGAGTCCTGGCGGCGTAGTGTGTTACTGATAGGTAGGCTTTGTTACTTTGGTTCCCCAGCATACTCTGTCAGGTCATTCACTAGGTCCCCCCCCGTGTGGTTCTGGATTTTTGCTCACCGTTCTTGTGATCATTTTGACACCCATGGGGGTGAGATCTTGCGGTGGAAGCCCCAGATCGAGGGAGATTATCAGTGTCTTGTATGTCTTCCATTTCCTACATATTGCTCCCACAGTTGACTTTCTTTCAAACCAGAGCTGCTTACCTATTGCAGATTCAGTCTTCCCAGCCCTGGTGCAGGTCTACAATTTTGTTTCCTGGTGTCCTTTGACAGCTGCTTTGGTCTTGGCCATAGTGGAGTTTGGAGTGTGACTGTTTGAGGTTGTGGACAGTTGTCTTTTAATACGGATAACAAGTTCAAACAGGTGCCATTAATACAGGTAATCGAGTGGAGGACAGAGGAGCCTCTTAAAGAAGAATTTACAGGTCTGTGAGAGCCGAGAAATCTTGCTTTGTTTGTAGGTGACCAACTACTTATTTTCCGCCAATAATTTGCAAATAAATTCCTTAAAAATCCTACAATGTGATTTTCTGGATTTCAAAATTTCAATATCTTCTGTCATCGTTTTGACGTGTACCTATGATGAAAATTACAGGCCCTCTCTCCTTTTTTTACGTGGGGAGAACTTGCACAATTTGGTGGCGGACTAATACTTTTTTTCCCCCACTGTAGTACAGCAAATCCCCTTATGTATGGGCACCTTTAAATGTGCCTTTAGAGGCCATGCAATTCCAGTACTCATCTCGAAACAAAGCAATTTAGGTCAAAAGAGCTTATACTACCAAAGAATAGAAAGTCTAAGACAAAACATATAGATGGCACATAAAACTGTAACAGAGAGGCTCAGAATAATTAGTAGGAAAAACTAAAAGAAATGGAGAAACTTTATTCAAGAAAGATCAAGTGTAATATATTATAACAATTAAGCAACTGGGAGGAATATGGGGAAAAATTCAAATTATTTTTTTATCTTCAACTAGGAATGCTCCAAAAATAAGTTAATGAAACTGGTTACAATTGATGGAGTACCCATGATTCACCAAATTATTTTGAAGGAGGAAACAAAGTACTTTAAGCATATGTTTTCGTTTCAGTCTCCCCCATCTCCTCTAACTGAAATAATTTTAGAGATTTTTTTTCTATTGGGAAAGGGCAAAATTAAAAAGCCCCACAGAAAAAACTCAGTGAAGGTGAAATTTTCAGAGGAGGAACTTTTGGGGTGCAATTAAAAACTTTAAGTCCGGGGAAAAAAATCCAGGTTTGGATGGGGAAAACCAGTCGAAAAATAAACCCAAACCCCCTTTTTTATATACAAGAGGACCGTTTTTAGCTGTTTTACCATCCCATGTAAAGGTAGATTCTAAATCAAGAAAGGGCGATCCTTAATTACGGGGAAAAAAGGATACAAGTGGAAAAAAAAAAGATCCCCGTCCATTTAAAAAAAAATTTGGAAAGGCCCCTTTCCTTCAGGGTGATGGGAAAAATTTTGCAAAAAGGGAAGCGCATAGAAAAAAAAAAGGTATTGTCGGATATTATTCATTCTAATCAGACAGGTTTTTACATGGAAGATACATTGGAGATAATATAAGGCAAGTTTTGGAAACAATAGAACACTATGGAAAATATGGGAAAACCAGGCCTGCTATTCATAGCAGACTTCGAAAAGGCTTTTGATAAAGTACGACTGGAGTTATATATAAATGCCTGGAGCATTTCAATTTTGGAGAATCTCTTAAAAATGGGTCAAACTCATGTATAGTAACCCTAGGTATAAAATAGTAAAATAAGGGCTATTCTCCGAAAGTTTTAAAAACTCCCAAAGAAGAATGAAACAAGGTTGTCCACTATCGGCATATCTATTTTTTGTGGCCATCGAAATGTTAGCTATTAAAATCAGATCTAACAATAATATCAGGGGATTAGAAATCCAGGGCTTAAAAACAAAGGTGTCTTTGTACGCTGATGATTCATGTTTTCTTTTAAATCCACAAATAGAATCCTCCACACCCTTTCATAGAGGATCTAGATACATTTTCAAACCTCTCGGGATTACAACCAAAATTAGACAAATGTACTATATTACGTATTGGATCACTAAAAAATACAAATGTTACATTACCATGTAGTTTCCCAAATTTAAAAATGGTCTGATGGTGATGGGATATACTCGGAAAATATCCCAAAGGAAAAAAAATGATTCACTTCGTCACGAATGTTGAGAGGGGTCAGACCAAGGTGCAGCGTGAAAAGCGTACATGTTATTTTAACTCAATAAACATAAACAAAACAAGAAACAACGTAACGTGAAGTCCTCAGGCTATACACACAACAAGCCTAGACACGGAACACAAAAAAAAAGGTAGGCAACCAGGCTACTTAAGTATGATCCCCAATCAGAGACAACGAGCGACAGCTGCTCTGTTGGGAATCACACCCGGCAAAACATAGAAATACAATTCTAGATCCTAAACATAGAAATTCTAACAGATTTTCACACCCTGACCAAACTAGTAGAGAATAACAGTCTCTCTAGGGCAGGGCGTGACAGTAGTACCCCCCCCCCCCCAAAGGTGTGTACTCCGGCGCACCAACCTGACCCATAAGGGGAGGGTCCGTGTGGGCATTTCCCCCTCGGAGGCGGATCCCGGGCGTGACGACCTCTCCCTCTCTGCCTCCCCGTTGCGCCCTGGTTGGTTGGACCTCGGTGCGATGCTTCCCCTCTCCTTCCTCCCACGATGCACCAAGCCCTGTCTGGACCCTGGTGTGGGAGACCCCGAACCTGGAGAGGTGCTGACCGGAGCTGGATCGGGCACCGGTGGAGCGGAACTGCTCTGGCTCCGGAGTGGATCCTCGACCGGAGCTGGATAGGCACCGGTCTGCTCTGACTCCGGAGGGGAGCAGCGGGACCGGTGCGGATCGGGCACGGGGGGAACGGGCACGGGCCGTGCCGGACGGGGGAAGCCCCCCCCATTTTGCTTGGTGCGAGGTGAAGGCACGGGCCGGGCCGGACTGGATAACACCCCAAATGGTTTGTGCGGGGGGGCAGATACGGGGCTTACCGGGCCCGGGAGGCCCCACTGGTGACAAAAGTGCGTAGAACCGGAGCAGGTTTTACTGGACCGTGGAGGCTTTTGGAGGTTTGGGGGACAGCGGCCAAAACCCCTTTCCGGGGTGGAGTCCTCATCTCCACGGGGACGGTTTTCTCCGCATACCTAGGTTCCTCTTTGAAAAACACGGGTCCTTCGTTGCCTGGGCCCCAGCTCCTTCCCCCGGCCTCCACATTTCCCTTTTCCCTTTGGGGCATTTCCGTAGCGCCCCCTCTGAAAGGATAACTCCCGCTCCCCTTTTGAGCTAACACTCCCTAAGTGGTGGCCCCTCTTCAGATCTTCTGTCACGAAGGGGGGGGAGACGGGTCAGACCCCAAAGGGGAAACGTGAAAAAACGTACATGTTTTTTTAAAAACAATAAAAATAAAAAAAACAAGAAACCCCCGTAACCCTGAAGTCCTCAGCCCACACACACACAACACACACACACACACACACACACAAAACACCCCCAAAAAAACAAAAACACACCACACACACACAAAAAACCCCACCAAAAACACACACACCAAAAAAAACACACACACACAAAACACAACACACACACACACAACACACACACACACAACAAAAAAACAAAAAAAAAACCGGAAAAAAAGAAAAAGTTCCCCCCAAAATAAGGTAGGAACCAGGGTATTAAGTATGATCCCCAATAAAAGGGAAAAGAAGACAGCTGTCTCTGATTTGGGGGTCAACCCGCCAAAAATAGAAAACAAATTTTAAAATCCAAAAAATGAAATTTTAAAAGATTTTCACACCGGGCCCCAAAAAAAAACCCAGAGAATAAAAAAGTCTCTACAGGTCAGGGCCCCCACACAAATTCAAAACCCTTTTAAAAGAAAGTTAGCCCAAAAATTTGATAAAATCTTACTCCAGGGAAAAGGGAAAAACCCGTCAATTTTGGAAAAAAACACCCTGATTAACTCTTTTGTATTACCCAAATTTTGGTATTTGCCTTTTGGTCTTGCCTACGCCCAGCGAAAAAGTTTTTTTTTTAAAAAATTTTAATAATATTAAAATAATATTAATATTATATATAATTTTTATTTTATATTTTATTATTTATTTTATTATATATAAATTTATTAAAATTATATGAGAAAAAAAAAATTCCATTTTATTTGAAAAGGCAAGCCAGACAAAAATTTAAAAGGGCCTATTTAAAAATGAATAGAATTCGGAGGACAGAAAGATTTAAAAATTATAATGGCGGGTTCGATTCCCCGGCCAATGCCCTGATTTTTTTTTTTTGCGTACCCCAAAAAAGCAAAGGGAAAAGAACTAAATGACCATCGCCCCACAAAACACCTCCCCCTCCGTGCTTTACGTTTGGGGGCTTTTAAAATGCGGAAAATCATCCGTTTTCCCACACTGCGGGCTTTAAAAGACAAGGCG
>JAGTTL010001600.1:0-13106 GCA_036851935.1 Coregonus suidteri | reverse complement strand
AACTCATTTGCAGTTATTTGAAAAGGAAATCATCTCCCAAATATCCCTATTTCTAAAAACAAGCCATAGAAAGTTGGTTGCAATTTCAATTTAATCCTCCAGAAACGACAGAACAAATAATGCAACAAATATTGTGGTTAAATTCAAATATACTAATTGAAAAAACCTTTATTTTTTGACAGAATGTTTAAAAAAGGTATAATCTTCGTAAATTATATCATCGGTAGGACTGGTGGAGTTATGTCGCACATGCAGCTAACAAAAACATATGGAAATGTCTGCTCTACCCAAAATTACAACCAAATAATTGCAGCATTACCGCAAAAATGTAAGAGGAAAGTGGAAGGGGGAGAAAGTAAGAAACTTGTCTGTCGGCCTTGCATTAAAGAACATAATTGGTTAAGGAAAACTGTGATAAATAAAAAAGTATATCAGTTTCACTTAAGGACCAAAGGATTGACAGCCATCCCATATAGATTGCAAAATAGTTGGGAAGAGATCTTTGACGTACCGATCCCATGGCATAGTGTTTATGAACTGACACGCAAAACGACACCGGATTCAAAAATTAGAATCTTTTAATTTAAATGATTATATAAAATTCTTGCTACCAATAGAATGTTATTTATATGGGGGATACAATCTTCCCAGCTCTGCAGATTTTGCTGTGAAGAGACAGAAGCATTAGATCATTTGTTTTGGTTCTGTCCATTTGTAGCTTGTTTTTGGACACAGGTCCAGGAATGGCTAAAGGATTGCAATATTTACCTGGAGCTAAGCTTGCAGATAGCATTACTGGGTGATCTGAAAAGTCATAGTCAATCGATCAATAATATAATAATACTTTTAGCAAAAATGTTTATTTTTAATTCACAATCTGTAGAAGCAATGAGAATAGAAAGGTTCAGAACTTTTGTAAAACATCACAATATGGTTGAAATATATATGGCAAATAGAAATCCTATATGGATGGTGTTAAGCGATAGATGGGAGGTATTGAATAGAGTTGAAGGATGGGTCTAATAACAAATAACAACAAATAATAACAAAGATAGCTAATAATGTAAGCATACTGTGTCCATAATAAGTATATAGGTTGTATGTTGGGAGCTTTTGGGAAAGAGCACAGTTAGAAAGATATGGCACATAGAAGCAAACCGGATGGGCATCATGAAAATGATCGGAGAGGTTGAGAGTAGAAGAAGTTCAGGAGCAAAAAATAAATAAATAATATATATATATATATATATATATATATATATATATATATATATATATATATATATATATATATATATATATATATATATAATAGAATTATTGTAAATAACTGTGTCCATAAGGTGTAGATAGCAAGTATAGACCGGAAGTAGAGGCCTGGGCATTGTTGTTCACTAATTTACTCCAAGTAGGGAAAGGATGGCGGGGTTGAAAAGTAATAAAGGGGAGTATATATATAAAAAACATGGGGGATTGGAAGTGATGCAGACAATTACATTGATATAAGATACAATCTATCTGAAAATTAAGCTGATCCATCCCCCCAAAAAAAAAAACAATAAGAAAAAGAAAAAAAAGTTGACTGTGCTTTTAAACAGCTTGGAAAATTCCAGAAAATGATGTCATGGCTTTAGAAGTTTCTGATAGGCTAATTGACATCATTTGAGTCCATTGGAGGTGTACCTGTGGATGTATTTCAAGGCCTACCTTCAAACTCAGTGCCTCTTTGCTTGACATCATGGGAAAATCAAAGAACAATTGTAGACCTCCACAAGTCTGGTTCATCCTTAGGAGCAATTTCCAAACGCCTGAAGGTACCACGTTCATCTGTACAAACAATAGTACGCAAGTATAAACACCATTGGACCACGCAGCCATCATACCGCTCAGGAAGGAGACGCGTTCTGTCTCCTAGAGAGGAACGTAATTTGATGCGAAAAGTGCAAATCAATCCCAGAACAACAGCAAAGGACCTTGTGAAGATGCTGGAGGAAACAGGTACAAAAGTATCTATATCCACAGTTTGTGGCCGCATCATGCTTTGGGGGTGCTTTGCTGCAGGAGAGACTGGTGCACTTCACAAAATAGATGGCATCATGAGGAAGGAAAATTATGTGGATATATTGAAGCAACATCTCAAGACATCAGTCAGGAAGTTAAAGCTTGATCGCAAATGGGTCTTCCAAATGGACAATGGCTCCAAGCATACTTCCAATGTTGTGGCAAAATGGCTTAAGGACAACAAAGTCAAGGTATTGGAGTGGCCATCACAAAGCCCTGGCCTCAATCCTATAGAACATTTTTGGGCAGAATTGAAAAAGCGTGTGCGAGCAAGGAGGCCTACAAACCTGACTCAATTACCCCAGCTCTGTCAGGAGGAATGGGTCAAAATTCACCCAACTTATTGTGGGAAGCTTGTGGAAGGCTACGTAAAACGTTTGACCCAAGTTAAACAATTTAAAGGCAATGCTACCAAATACTAATTGAGTGTATGTAAACTTCTGACCCACTGGGAATGTGATGAAAGAAATAAAAGCTGAAATAAATCATAATCTCTACTATTGTTCTTACATTTCACATTCTTAAAATAAAGTCTAACTGACCTAAGACAGGGAATTTTTACTATGATTAAATGTCAGGAATTGTGAAAAATTGGGTTTAAATGTATTTGGCTAAGGTGTATGTAAACTTCCGACTTCAACTGTAGCTTACCACTAGTATTCTAATCAGATCAACCTCCGGGAAGAAATTACAGTAATTACATCAATGCCAGCTGGAAGATTGGTAATACAAGGTATTTGTTTTCAGCAGACTTGCAGTTCACCCCTCTTGTTTCTAATACATAGTTTGTTGCAGTGGTGGGTGGACAAATCAGGCTCATTGTGATAGAAGTAATGGAATAATCAGCTACGTCTGGTTTGTTCATAGGGTTTCCATTTACAGTCTCTTGCTACAGTATATTGGAGGGATGAATTTGTCTGTTTGTGTGTGTTGTCTCTGTGTGTGTGTGTGCGTTGTCTGTGTGTGTGTGTGTGTGTGTGTGTGTCTGTGTGTGTGTGTTTGTGTGTGTGTGGATGTGTTATCTGTGTGTGTGTGTGTGTCTGTGTGTGTGCATGTGTGTGTGATTGTTGTTTGTGTGTGTCTGTGATGTGTGTGTGTATGTTGTGTGCGTGTGTCTGTGTGTGTGTTGTCTGCGTGTGAGTGTGTGTGTGTGTCTGTGTGTGTGATTGTTGTCTTTGTTTGTCTGTGATGAGAGTCTGTGTGTGTTGTCTGTGTGTGTCTGTGTGTGTGTGTGTGTGAGATTGTTGTTTGTGTGTGTATGTGATGTGTTTGTGTGTGAGTGTGTATGTGTCTGTGTGTGTTATTGTTGTTTGTGTTTGTCTGTGATGTGTGTGTGTGTGTGTGTGTGTCTGTGTCTGTGTGTGTCTGTGTGTGTGTGTCTGTGTGTGTTATTGTTGTTTGTGTTTGTCTGTGATGTGTGTGTGTGTGTCTGTGTCTGTGTGTGTGTGTCTGTGTGTGTGTCTGTGTGTGTGTGATTGTTGTCTGTGTGTGTCTGTGTGTGTGTGTGTGTCTGTGTGTGTGTGTTGTTTGTGTGTGTGTGTCTGTGTGTGTCTGTGTGTGTCTGTGTGTGTGTGTGTGTCTGTGTTTGCGTGTGTCTGGGTGTGTGTGTGTCTGGGTGTGTGTGTGTGTCTGGGTGTGTGTGTGTGTGTGTGTGTGTGTGTGTGTGTGTGTCTGTGTATGTGTGTGTGTGTGATTGTTGTTTGTGTGTGTGTCTGTGTGTGTGTGTGTGTGTGTGTGTGTGTGTGTGTGTGTCTGTGTGTGTGTGTGAAATGTGTGTGTGTGTGTGTGTCTGTGTGTGTGTGTGTGTTTGTTTGTTGTGTGTGTGTGTGTGTGTGTGTGTGTGTGTCTGTGTGTGTGTGTGTGTGTGTGTGTGTGTGTGTGTGTGTGTGTGTGTCTGTATGTGTGTCTGTGTGTGTGTGTGTGTGTGTGTGTGTGTGTGTGTGTGTGTGTGTGTGTGTGTGTGTGTGTGCGGCCCTCCACATCCTCATTCCCCTCAATACAGATCGATGTGGTGATCTGATCTCGGTCGATGTATTATGAGCCCGCTGATTGTAGAAGGCCAAATTAGAGGCCGTCAGACAGAGAGACTAGCTGCATCAGTCAGCTCCGGCTCCAATCACAACACGGAACACTCAATGGCCCAGGACCTTGTCTTTGTCTCTGATTGTGAATTGGTTAGGAACTACAACCCACTTGACTACTGCGTAGGCCTGGCTGCTGACGTACATTAGAATGGGAAGCATTTATTTGACCGTTTTTTTCAGTCGCGTACAAGCCCTTTTTGGATCTGTGTTGAAACATATCTATAGCAGGACAGCAATGATCAAATGCTAAAATATATTTATAGAACTTCTGATCATTTTCTTGCCTTAGTACCTGACTTGCATATCTTAGACCAGTTTCACAACTCCGGTCTAACCAGGATCCCCAACAGTACAAAACTCACCTCATTCAACTCATTGAGGGCTTGATGATTAGTTAACAAGTTGTGCTTGTCAACAAAAATGAGTACTCAAGGACAGGAGTTGGGAAACACCGTCTTAGACCACTTTTTGTAAAAAATTCTATACAAAATTCACTGTTAAGTGTTTTGTTCACAGAATATTAACACATTGTTTTCATCAGAAGAGAAATGTGTGCAATTGTGTTCACTGTTTCCGCCAATCAGTAAATACTACTGCACGAAATTCATATTGGGATTTATTTAAGATACTCTTTAAAGGGTTTCAGAAGTTTTCTGAAGATGGGCAGGGACTCTGACATTAGGGGGAAGCTTATTCCACCATTGTGGTGCCAGGACAGAGAAAAGCTTTGACTGGGCTGACTGGGATGCTGATCGCCTGTAGGGGTGGGAGGGCCAAGAGACCAGAGATGGCAGAACGGAGTGCTTGGCTTGGGGTGTAGGGTTTGACCATAGCCTGCTGCTCCATAGGTAAGCACCAGGCTCTTGAAGATGATGTGAGCTTTGACTGGAAGCCAGTGGAGTGTGCAGAGGAGCGGGGTAACACGGGAGGACTTGGGAAGGTTGAACACCAGGCTTGCTGATTTAGGCCTATACATTGACATCAGTTGTGTTCCTCTATTCACCTTTCCTTATTTCTATTGTGGATTGTGTTTCTGCACGCCAATGGAAAGTCTACTAAACTATGAGCAAACCAGCCTTTGTATTGAATACATGGAATAGGATTTCGATGTTACCAATGAATGAATATTGCACACAATGTGCTTTATTTTATTTGATGTGTATGAAATTGTTTGGTGAAATATACACTACCAGTCCAAAGTTTGGACACACCTACTCATTCAAGGGTTTTTCTTTATTTTTACTATTCTACATTGTACAATAGTAGTGAAGACATCAAAACCATGAAAGAACACATATGGGATCATGTAGTATCCAAAAACGTTTTAAACAAGGTAGGGGTGGTATAGCTGTCATCAAGGCAAAGGGTGGCTACTTTGAAGAATCTCAAATATAACATATTTTTTGATTTGTTTAACACTTTTTTGGTTACTACATGATTCCATATTTGTTATTTCATAGTTTTGATGTCTTCACTATTATTCTACAATGTAGAAAATAGTAAAAATAAAGAAAAACCCTTGATTGAGTAGGTGTGTCCAAACTTTTGACTGACACATAAAATGAGAGTAGTTACCCATAATGCTGCACCTTTGGATAGTTATATTTCCAATTTTGATCATCATGACTTGGTGACTACAAAGGAAAATGTATTGATCTACTGGGATTTAAAACACAGAATAACTTAATTTTTTATCTGCTTGGACTCAAGAGATAAGTATGGTTGTGTTAATCTTTTCACAGGCAGTAGTGTTCTTTTGATTAATGTATTTAAAATGTTTATGGTACAATATCGTTTTGATTAATGTATTTTTTATCTTTTGGAGAAGGCAACTACATCTTGAAAACACATTGACTAATTTGCAAAAGGCCACAGAGTTCTTTGTCTTGTTCCAAATAATGCTTGTACACGATTGAGACAAATTGTAATTATCCATTAATGATCAATTTGATCCTATTTAAAGTTATTTTAAATGTTCTTCAAATGTTAAACTGGCCAATGTCCCTCATGTTTGGATGAATACTTTACTGAGTAAATGGCTAGTAGTATTTGGAGGTGTATTAAAAATACATGCAGACATGTATAGTACTTAGTGTTCTAGCTAAGTGTTCCGGAAATAGCTCCAAATCTCAAAGGAACCTAGAGAAAGGGCCATATTTCATTCATAGAGAAAAAATAGAAAAGATACGCCGGCCTGGCTGACATTTCATCATGCAGGAGAAAAGAACATGACAACACACTTTGACAACAATTAACCTGTAGGTTTATTTCAGTACAAATCTTTTTTCCCCAGCTTGTGAAGAGAAGTTCACCCACCTAAATGTCTCATTGTACTTAGAAGACATTTTCCAAAAGGAAAACTGTATTTCATATCGTCCACTGACACACTTGCACTCCCAGACAGTGGGGACAATCGTAGCAGTGTGTTGGCCTTGAGATTATAATTTGTGTCTTTGCATGGTTATTACAGTATTGGAACTCAGCATTTCCATCTAAAGAAATATATTTTATAAACCCAAGCCATATGGCTGCACTCACAATAGACAATCAGCCTCAAACAGTTATTGTTTCATATGCATCGAGTTAATTGTGAATTGTGGGTTTTTGATGAGACAATTGTGTGGGTCACTCACTGGTTCAAGACCCCCCCCCCCACTAAATTCTCCTTCCAAGCACATTTGTAGTCTCTGTGTTGAAAGGCCTGCCTTCAGCTTGACCACATGTAGCCTAGTCGGCTCCCAGTAATCTCTCTGTCCTGATTGCTTTTCTCCTTCTTTGCCTTGTCAAAACAATTTGTCAGCCGTTCAGCCTGGCAAAGCTTTAACAAGGAGAAAACTACTTTCTAACCAGGATCAGTAATTATTTGCCGGGAGCTGTGTGAGAACTGATTGTTTTCCTTCTAATTGTGTCATAATCTGTTAATTAGAATCCTCACTTGGTCATGGAGCGCTTTCACAACGGCCGCTAATTGCCACGGCGATGGTTACTTGTGATATCCTGCTACGACTATTGAATCAACATGACTTATCTTTAGTGCCATACTGGAGCTACGCTGACTTTTCTACAAGGAGCTAAAGTTTGCTATAACACAGTGTGTTGTTTTGCAACGTCCATTAAGGGAGTTTATCAAGAGCATCATTATTTTATTTGTCTTTGATAAAAAGGTTATAAATGTGTCTTAAGCTTAGACATTAATTCAGAGTGGTTAAGGTCAGGGTTAAGATTTGGTCAGGGTTAAAACAGAAAAATGAAAATTACAAAACTAGTGCCTAGCATTGGGATTGAAGGTGTGATGCTCGGAGCCATGACTGGCAGTTTTAGCCAATCCTTACCCCCATCAGCCTATATTGGTTTATAACAGGCACTCGCATTGCCCTTGTGGACGGTTGGAGATTGCCATGGCAATAAAACAACAAGTCATTGTGTAACTTCACCATTTTAATGGTGGACACTCAATTAGATGAGACGTGTTGTACATGGTTACATTCGTCTATGAACATTGTATGCACAGCATCAATTATTGTCAGGGCTGACATATTGAACTCAGCTGGTGTCCCAGGTCTGAATCAGTCCCTGTTTAGAAGGAAGGGATGAAAACCAGAAGGATTTCGGTCCTCCAGGACCGGAGTTGAACAGCCCTGCTCTAAATCAATGGTTTGACAGCACGTCTAATGCTAACAACTAACACATTAATAGGAAACTCATGTGTTACAAGGATTTAACCATGCTAATAGCAGGAGAGTGTCCCTGCCATTCAGTAGTCCATTAGTCCTGCCTGGTGGTATTTGGGATGTGGACGTTCTATTCCTGTTCTATTTATGTTAGCGATGTTTTTACATCGTAAGAGTACTTGTTGTCATAGTTACAAAGAACACAACATGACCATTAAGGCCTCCAGTAGCTTAGAGAAAATAAGGCATTGTAGAAAAGTCACAAAATAGCAGATAGCTTTCCTTAACTAAATCTCAAAACGTATAACTGCCAGTCCTCACAGTTTCAGTTGGCAGGATTCTATTTCACTCCTTTTGGGATGTTACATACAGTACACCCAGAGAGTGTTGAAATACCAATCTAAAACTAAACTGAACACAATATATCATATCTACCTCTCTGATGTAGCAGGGAGAATGAGTCAAGGCAGCTGAAAGCTGACATTTGGGTATTTGGATCAATCGTGCTCAATTGTTCGTGTTTAGAAAATAAACAGAAAACTGGTTTTGTACAACTACAAAGTCACTTGAACTCAGATGTCCTTTCCATCGTACAGTGAGCAGTTGGAAACCACAGCATTCAATAATTCAAGCTAAACATCCGTCCCATCCCTGAACATTGCAAAGATTTTATGGCAACGTGAAAAGAACAGGAGAGTGGAGAGTCGGTGTGGCTGTGAAGCTAAGGAAGACCTCAGGCCCAGGCACGTGCTGAGAGAGTGAGGTTTAAGAGATACTCTCATAGAAATGGTGCTGAAATGACTGGGAGCGAATGGAGAACTGTCCAAGGAACTGAAATGACTGGATGTGAATGGGAAGCTCTCCAGGGCACTGAAATGACCGGGAGCTATCCAGGGTACTGACACTACTTGGAGCTATCCAGGGCACTCATCTGCTGACAGAGAAGGGCTGCTGTCCATGGTGCCGTTTAGACAGGACTATCTAGCTGCTAGCCTCAGTACTGGAGCCACCAGCACCCTGCATTATACCAGAAAAGGTTTACACCATCTGCTGAAAATCTACTGGGTATTATTGAAGTAGAGCATGTTTGGCATGTTTTGCAAGTATGTACAATGTTGACAAAACTGTGAGGGAAAAAACACAGTTCCTCATGAGAGAATATTAAATTAAATATAGGAAATGAAACAGAATGAGCTATACAGACATAGAGTAGTACATGTTAATATAGGGACATGAGGATTCACTTTGTAGTCACAGTGCATCACATTGACAATTCGAGAGCTTGTAACTATAAGGTTCTATCTGCAGAAATATGATTCTGAGATAATTGGCTTTAAAGTAACGAACCCTCATTGGTTTAAATGCTGTCAGCAATTTTATCTTGTATTCTTTTGAACTTAACAACACAAATTGGGTTATTTAGAGTACTATATAGGTAGAGAACATTGAACAGAACAATTTAGGCAAAAATGCAGATTGAACCTTATGGTCCCAAGCTCTCAAATTGCTTTGAGTAATTGATTTTACAAATGACTCAACCTGTGTAATTAGATGTGCTATACTCAACTGTTGTTTTGTATTATTTCTCTTTCTATTGGAAAACATGTATGTGCTGAGTGTGTGACTGTGTACGTAACAAATGGTATTATTCATGTAAGAAAAGAAAAAACCGACAAGCTGCAATAGTAATTGCTTTAGTGTGATCTTACAGCTATAGCTAATTAAATGCTTCTTTGGAGGTACATTTATATGTTAATGAGTGTGAGGTATTACAATTATTAAATGATATTTCACATTAAGTTTCAAGTCTGGATTTTCACATGTGAAATCATGTGGATTTCAACGTGATCACATAACATTCAAGTGAGATGCCTGCAAACAAAAAAATCAGTCTTCATGATACAAACACAGTGCCTATAACATTTTCAAATGACATACTTTGTGCATGTTTTATTTTCACACAGCTATTTTTATTCAACATCTCCTTCCCTGGGATTTGAACTCACAACATCTTCGTTCACGGTATTACGAGCTTCCTGCTATGCCACCATGTCTCACCTGTATTCCTGTATTCCTACACCTTGGACTTCAAAGTAATTCTCAGCTTTGTGAAAAAAAAACGATTACATTTATCATAGTGATTCAGGAGTAACATTAAAACAGAATAATATGCCCCACCAACATTAGACAACTATACAGAAAACTATCAAATTACTGAAATAAGTAAATTAAATCAATGATGAGAGAATAGTCAGATTAATTGATAACTAAAATAGCAGTGCAGATGGCTGTTTTGCTAAGTTCTGAGATGTATTGCAGGTAATGATTTATGGTTAGGGTGTTACTACTGACTTTGTGGCGCAGGAAGATCAGTGTACCTCAACTCCAGATGTTCTGAGTTCAAATCCCCAGTGAGGTCATTTAGCTGAACAGAGATAACTCTAATTGCGCATTTAAAAACATGTGAAGTGTTCCAAAAAACACATTTGCAGATGTGGTATGTCTCGTGTGGTATTCCCCCCCAATTTTTTTTTAAAATGATTTGAAATGTGAAATGTCACATGAAGTGTTCCAAAAACATGTTTTTACATCTGAAGTTTCACATTTCACTAGTGATGTTACGTTTGAAACCAGCGCTCCAAGGCATGCGTCTAAATTGCTAAGCAGCTAACTTTGAATGAATGTGCCGATGCACGTATCACTTTATCAGAAGTATGTCATCAATGATGTCTGAAGCTTAGTTTGATCACGTGCTTTTTCAAACCATGTGTTGCAAAATTCGAGATCCCACTGATTTCGCTGTGGTTCCGGTGCGTTCTTTGTTTCCAAGCTGCTTTCAAACACCGACCGCTACTGTACACCGTACTTACAAATATAGTTAGGATTTTGCACAAAAAGTTTCACCTGACCGATATAGTATAAGCTTCTGTCTTAAGCATCCTAAATAATGCCATAGATTCAGTTTTAGCAAAATAGTCAACTTGAAGGCAAAAAAGGATAGATACAAACCTGGTATTGCAACTGATTACAGGCTACTAAAGCCAAGGACTTACTGCTGCGCCACAGAGTTTTGATGAAAACAGTGGAGGAAAATAATCACACGCTGCTATTTATTGCTGACCAGCAGATGTCACTAATGCGCATTGTGAACAGATAATGAAGCTCAGAGTAATTAATCATTTTTCAGGACAATTCTCATATAGAAATTAATGAAGATTTCTATTAGCCTTATGGAGGTGTAGATTACAAATCACATTCCAGTGGGTCCCCAGATCCTCAAAAGGTTATACAGCTGCACCATCGAGAGCATCCTGACCGGTTGCATCACCGCTTGGTATGGCAACTGCTCAGCATCCGACCGTAAGGCGCTACAGAGGGTAGTGCTTACGGCGCATCATCCAGGACCTATATACTTGGCGGTGTCAGAGGAAGGCCCAAAGAATTGTCAAAGACTCCAGTCACCCAAGTCATAGACTGTTCTCCCCCCCACCTACTCGCTATCACTTTACCCCTACCTACATAATATAATATGCTATTTAGCAGACGCTTTTATCCAAAGTGACTTACAGTCACGTGCGCATACATTTTTAGGTATGGGTGGTCCCGGGGATCGAACCCACTACCCTGGCGTTACAAGAGCCATGCTCTACCAATTGAACTACAGAGGACCACATGTGCAAAATGCCTCGACTAACCTGTACCCCCGCACATTGACTCGGTACCGGTAACCCCTGTATATAGCCTCGTTATTGTTATTTTATTGTGTTACTTTTTATTTTATTTTTTACTTTATTTAGTTTATTTAGTAAATATTTTCTTAACTCTATTTCTTGAACTGCATTGTTGGTTAAGGGCTTTTAAGTAAGCATTTCACGGTAAGGTCTACACCTGTTGTATTTGGCACGTGACAAATATAATTTGATTTGATTTGACATAAAGTACCTTCAGAGGTACACATAGGAGCTCACCTGGTACTGGTCGGTACCTTTTAGGGTACATGTGCAGGTAATCTAGTATAACGGTACATTTTTCAACCCAATATATTCAACATAAAGTTGCGCTCGTAACCCTGAGGAAGGTGGGAATTTACCAGTTGTGAAGTCGTTAAATACCAGCTGGATGCATTCACATGATTTGAACTCGTTGGGAAACGCCTATTGTCTAATGGCCAACACGCTGCGTCAACCACAAACTAAATGTACAGCTATCACGCTTGTAAACTAATTTTATAGAGTTCAAAAACCATATTAATAGATTGCTTTTTTATAAATAATGTTTTGTTTGTACATTTTAACTGTCGAAAATACTGTTATCAAGGTAGTTTCCTTAGTAGGTGAGGTCAGAGGTCAGCATGTGGGAGAAGTCGGAGCTCAGGAATGATAGACGGATTTTCCACTAGTAATTACCAGTTGGAGGGCTGTTCAGGTGGATTTTTCCCAGTCGTATGTGGTAAATTCCCACTTTCCCACTTCCTACTTGGTTACGAATGCAGCATTAGGTACAATCATTACTGGACTTTGAAATGTAGATATGGGTTGAGTGCCCTGAGCATTCGATGGATAGTGAACTTGAAATTGATCCTGATGTAAGTGAGGAGAAAGAACCTGCGTCATCAGGTGAGGTGAAAGCATTCGAGCCTCACCCCAAAGATCAGGAAAATGCCTGAGATGACTCTGGACCAGTGGAAGTACAATTTGTGGAGAAAGTGGATCTATTCCTTTTTGCTGATCCGTTTGTGGTATCAGGCTGGGTAAAGGAGTTGGGTTCTGTCAATTCGGTACATGTATCCAGAGATGGACTTTGTGTGTCTGCTGCTCAGACGGAGAAGGGGCTGCGCATTTCGAGACGGGACAAAAGCAGTGGCCTGCTTTGTTCTGCGCAGCAGAGCGCCACTGAAAGGCGTGATAACTGGGGTAGGGTTAAGTGTTAAGATGGATCAACGGAAGTTGGGGATCCCCAGGGTCTGTGACGATGCAGACCCAGTGGTGACCGTGAGACTGTGGAGACCCTGTCTGTTCCTTTGTGTTTTGATGCACTGTTTGCCGGATAAAGTCAAGCTAGGGTATATAAGTTATCCCGTGAGAGCTTTCGTTCCGAACCCACTACAGTGTTTCAGGTGCCAAGTTTATGGTCATGTGTAATGAATACTCGGACAGAGTGGTAAGATCCAATCGCAGAATAGCGATGCTTATTAGAGTACAGACAAGGGAATAGCTTAATCGTGGTCGGGCGGGCTGTGGTCAAACCGGGCCAGGCATAGACAGGCAGAGGTACCAAAGGAGCGGGCTTA
>JAGTTL010001599.1:0-10000 GCA_036851935.1 Coregonus suidteri | reverse complement strand
GATCGGGGCGTATTCAGGCTGGTATGGCCGTAAGCGAGGGAACAACTCTTGGTACACTATATAAAGTCAATGTGTCACTCACTCTGAAAGGGACACAGAAACGTATCCACTTTATGACACAGACTGAAGAAGCTCAAACCTTGCTTACATTTCCAAGATATATATATATATATATAGATATATATCATATATATATATATATATATATATATTAGTCTAATTATAGTCTTAGCGTGGGGGGGGGGGAGAGGGGCATATCCTATGTTGGACTTATGGACAAGTTTTTTGGACTAGGGCCCTATAAAATAGGCGTTGCCGGACACGAATCACGGGAATCCAGACATTAAACCCAAATTCAACAATATTCAAACATTTATTGAACTTAGTAGGAAATCAACTAAATCTATTCAACTTGCGACTTGTTAGAGAAAACATTTAATTTGCCCATTAACCAAGCCAATCATAAGACATGAACAAAATGCATCAGTGATTGGTATTTCCATGAACTTTCTGAAAGGGCACAGGAAATGCCCCTGTCTGTGTGGTGTGATGTTTGCGGTGCGCGCGTATGTCTATGTCTACTTTGTGTAGCCGTTAGCGATGATGCTAATGATAACCTTCTTTCTGGTAGGGAAGGAATGGCTTTCCCCCCCAAAAAGTTCGCAAGTAAATGTTAAGCTACACAAAAGTAGCCTAACATGCCTGCCTGGGAAGAATTATACCGTATTAATCATTTGCATCACTCCCAGTGGCCATTTGTCCTACAAGTCAACACAAAACCAAAAACAAAGGTCTCTTCCTGGTGCACGCTTGCATTTAAGGGTAACTACTACAACCCAAAAATCTAAATGTCTAACCATTTTTCCCAGACTTTTCGAAAAATGGGTCACAAAGAAGGCTGATAGGGTTTAACAAAAAGACCATTGTTGTGTGGACATAGAACATCCAATTGTGCTGTTTTGCTATTAAAAAAAAAAGGTGTACTTTTGAGAGCGAAAAAGGCCAAAACATGGACAAACGGTCCAACTTGGGGGAATAAAATCTAAACGGGACACGAAAATGGACTTGGGAATTAACGGAATCAGGCAAAAACATTGAAGGGATTTTATAGTGCCCACAATGGACTACAGACATTGACAGTCTCCTAGACTAAAAACAAAGGCTGTATGTACTTGCCTACATTTTGAGAGAAACGCAGTGTCCCATTATTTGTTTGATCAGACAGGCAGGGCAGGGGCAGGGGCCCGGGCGCACACACGGCAACTGCATTTAGTCCAATAACCAATCCATGATATTCTTAGGGTGATAAATAAAAGGCAATTGCTCCAATGACACAAGAGCACGCTCTACTGGGACAAAAAAAGCTTACAGCACCTGGTATTCCCAGGCCCACTCTCCCATCCAAGTACTAAGTAAAAAAAGGCCCTCCCTGCTTAGCTTCCCTGATCGGGAACAAGATTCCAGAAGTCAGCCTGGTATGGCCTGTTAATCGAGGGAACAGCACTCTTCTTGGTACACTATAGCCAATATAAAGCAAATGTGTCCCACCACTCCACTCCTGAAAAACACGAGACACAAGAAAAGTATCCACTTTAATGACACAGACTGCAAGACAGCTCAGAACCTTGGCTTACATTTCCAAGGCATAAATTATATAATATATATAATATTATTTGACGATATAGGGTTTGAGTCACTCGTGGGGGTGGAATCTGGAATCCTAGGTCTAGACTTATGACAAGTTCAACAAAGCCCCTACAAAAATCATGGCTGTTTGCGGAATGAAATGAATCACATAAGAATCCAGACATTAAACCCAAATTCAACAATATTCAAACATTTTATTGAACTTAGTTAGGAAAGCAACTAAATCTACGTGAGACTTAGTTTAGAACAAATATGTAATTTTGTCGCCAAAGCCAATAAACTAAGCAAGTATATGACAAATGCATCAGTGTTGGTATTTTGCATAATACTGGGCCTGAAAGGCACGGCTTCAGGCCATCCTATGTCCGGACTCCTGTGTAATCCTGATAACTTATCTTACAAAATGGTGCAGGATGAGCAATAACGGTCCGTAAGAAAAGATGCGGGTGCCCGAGTATGTCTAAGACTTTGTGTGCCCAGAGGGAGGATGCTTAAGTGTAACCCTCCTCTTCCAGTTCGTTTGGAAAATTTGCCCCCCAAAAATTGCAAAATCTTCTTTTAGCCTGGAAAAAAGTATATCCCTTATGAGCTTATTATGGCAATGAGATCTGATTACAGATCATTTGCATATGTACGAGACTCTTTTTTAATAGCCCACCAAAACCTGGTTAGGAAAATACGTTATTTATAGGTCTTTTTTTGGCATACCATTTCAGGCTAGGGTACAAATCTTCCGACTTTAAATTTCTAGCATTTGATTTAAATGGTAGATCACGAATCCAGCCAAGTAGGACCATTTATTGCCTCAAGAAATAGCTTCACATTAGACTACACGGTAAAAATCTTTCCCAATTGTAGGGTAAAACGTCAACTTCTGAACCCATAGAGAGGGTAAAGACTTAAGAAAGGAGAGTTAATAGAAAAGAAAATAAGGAAATTCTTAATCTGGCCAGCAAGTGAGTAAATAGATTTTAAAAACTGGCCATTTTGTCCACTAATAATAACACCATAAAATAGGCAAAATCCATTATTAACTGAGAAGTGATATACTAACTATCGTTTTAAGGGGCAACGCACTGTGAGAATTAGAGGGGATTGATCAAGAAGATCAAACCAAAAACTCCGGCCCCACACAAATCTGCATGTCAGTGCGCGAACAATTCACAGTTGTATGCATTAGCTTGATTAAATAAAAGTCAATTGGGTAAACTGAGATCAGAAAAGCACTCTATATCACAAAAAGCTGTATAGGGCACTGTATCCAATTATACCACATTGGACCTCAACTACATTAGGGTCATCAGTTACAATCTACTTTTTTTTCGAGTTTTGTAGTGGTGGCCCCAATTTGAATGACTTAGAGCCAAAGAAGTACGACCCACCTGGCCTATGACACTTTAACCAAAAGTGGTAGCTCGACATCTGAATGGAAACCCGTCCAAAACCTGGTGAATTTATTAGGCACGGCTTTCGAAGCTACACCCCCGCTTAGAATCCAAGTAATTATATACTATATATATATATTATTAAAATATAAATATATTATATATTGAATTCTCCTTAGTGTGGAAGAATCCCCATCATCCATGGTTCCCATAAGACAAGTCCAGAAGCCTAGGGGGCATTATTAAAACATTACGTTGCGGAAAACCTAATCAGGTGGGGTCCAGGACATAAAACCCACATTTCAAATTGGTATGAAGTGCCATTACTGACTATTATTAGGTTAATCTAGTAAATGTTTATTAACCTACTTGTTCCCAGAAAACCAGAAGCGAGGGGAAAAAGCCCTATCCTAAGAGCCCTGCTTAACAAGGGCATCAGTACGGAGTGGTAGCTAAATTTCCTTTGAAACACGGCCTAGGATTGCACCTCTGCTCCTGCGGGAAGGGGCGATGCCGCGGGAAAGTTCTTAAACTTTGGGTGTCAAGCCTGTCCAGTTAGTACGCATGCAATGCTAATGTAAAAACCTTCTTCTGGTAGGGACTAGAAGTGGTGCTTTAGCTCCCCCATAACGGATTAGTCGGTTATGACAGCACGCTTGAAAATGAGTGGGGGGGGGACGCTCAACAAAGTCAGACCCTATGCCACTGCCTCGGCCAGAAAAACATAGAGCCTGCTGATCATTTGCATCACTATGATGGTCCTCATTTTTGGATGCAAACATTTTATCACCAGGGGGTCGCAAGGGGGGCCCCAGGGGGGGGGCCCAGGGGGAACCAGCACCATAGACCACCCCCCCCAAGCGCAACAGGGGGCCAATTTTGTAGTTTCCCCCCAATATACCCCCAAATTTTCACCACCCCTCATTGGGGGGTGGGTATATATTTTTGTTTAAGGGTTGGTACCGATAATAGTTTGTCAAGGGGGGACACAAAAAAAAACGGGTGGGGGGACCCCACCCCAATAAAAAAAGCTTAAACAGGTCACCCACCTGGTATCCCCAGGGGCGGGACAGGGTCACACCATCAAATCTGCATTAGGCTCCGAGGATCGGTGGGCAAACGGTGGAGGGGCTCTATATGATATTTTGAAAAACCCCCCCCAAAATAAAAGGGGTTGTAGAAATCCAACTCCCAAATGGACAACAAAAGTTTAATGGACGTCCTGGGCCTTCACATTCTACTGTCTGGAAAAACGGGGGGAACGACAAAAAGGCTAGGCTTCACCCAAGGCAACCACGTTGGACCGCGTAGGAAACAGGAGCAAGATGGCGGTCTCCCCAACAAACCTTGGGACTTTTTTATTTTGGGGGGGGGCCTTAATCGATCGCCTGCTTAGCTTTCCGACGGGATTACGGACTGGGGCCATAAATTCTCCTTTATGTTCGGTCAGGGCTTCTTTGCCCCCTACTAAAGAGTTTTGCAAAAGACGCTCGGGGACCGGGAAAACAAAACTCATTGGTAGAATATACCCGGTCAACTGTCACCAACCCGTGGGAAATCAACCAGGGTGAACCATTTTTACAAAAAAACACCCCAAAAAATTTTTTCCAACCCAAAATAGTTCAAAAAAAATTTATGGAACCTTTTTTTAGTAGGGGGGGAAATGCCAAAAACCAAAAATTCTAGTTTAAAACTGTTTAGGGGGGGGACAGAAAAAAAAAAAAACCGGCAACACCAGTTCCCAATTTGGCCCCCCCCCCCAAGGGTGGGGGGTGCCCACCAATCATAAGTGTGGGGGTGGGGGGGGACCAATGACCAAAATTCACACATTTACCCAACTTATTGGATAATTCAAAAAATCTCCCCAACAGTGTATTTTGGTCTATTGGGGTTCAGTGCTTTTTTTGTTTTAGGGAACACTGCATTCCGTTTCCTCACGCATCATATCATGAACACAATGCATCAATGATATGTATTTCCTCATGGGCTTTCTGTGAATGGGATAAGGAACCCCACCTTCTTCTGGGGGTATTCGCCTGGGAAAGGGGGGCGACCGGGGGTGAATGGGTACACTTTGGGAGATAGAAACGTTAACGATGGACCCCCCATAATGATACTACTTCACGGGATTACTTGAAAAAAAAAAAAGAAAGTTAAAAAATGTTACAAACTACAAACCTATCGCCAGGGGGGTGCCTCATTTTAGTGCCTGGGTCCCCCCTGGGGGAATTGTACCGTGCAACTCATTATGCATTACTCCGTTTTGTGTCCCATTTTTTTGGCCCCCCCACTCCAAACCACCCCCACCAATACACCTTGCCACCCTGCCCCCATGGTGGGCCCCACACTTTTGGGGCCCTTAACCACAGGGGGGGGGGCCCAAACCACAAACACCCCGGGCCTTAAACCCCCCCCCCAAAACTCACAAAGGGGTCCCCTTCCCTTCTTTGTTCTTTTTACATTGTGTGTGTGATTTTGCACACCGCTTTGGGCACCATTTCTTGTTTAAGGGGGTTAAAAAAAAACACTTTTTTTTTACCCCCACCCCCCCCCAAAACCCAAAAAAATCTTTTTTAAAAAATGGGTGGTTTTCTTTACCACATTTTTTTTTTTCCCCAGGGAACCTCAACTTAATTCTTTGGGGTTCCCCCCACCTGAAGGATTTTGGGGGCCCTATAAAAAAAAAAACCATTGTGGTGGTAAACAATTTTTAACTAGGGGGGGGGAAAAGGGGGGGAAAACAAATCCTACTTGTGCTGGTTTTTTGCTTATTAACAAAAAAAGTGTTTGTATAACTATTTGTTTTCCCCCGAAGTGGAGCCTCTCTGTGTCAAGCGTGGTGCCCTTCAAAAACACACAGGGGCCCCTTAAACACAAGGGGGACCAAACCCCCCCCCACAGGTTTTCAAAACCGGGGGAAAGGGGGGGGGGGGGGGAAAAAGGGCAAAAATTTCTAAAAACCGGGGGGGGGGGCTAGGGGGGAAAAAAAAAAGGGGGGGGGGGGGAAACATGGGAAGTACTAACGTGACCACCCACTGGGGGCCTTCCGAGATCAGAGGAGATTCGCCCCAGTTGCTGAAAAAAACTGGGTAAAAAAAAAGGCATGTGAGGAAAATCTCTTGTGTATACAAAAAATAACGCCCCATGTGTCATTTTAGGCCCAACACAAAGACAAAACCCTGGCCCATTTTTTAGGTGCCCCAAAATTAAGGAAAACCCAAATTTTCCCCCCCTTGGGGGGGATTTTTTTATAATTAGGGGTTGGGGGGTTGGTGATTAAAATAAAAAGGGGTGGGCCAAAATTGGCCTCCCCCACCATGGGGGGGACCCCCAACACACACCCAACCCATCCTATGTTGACTTATGACAAGTTTTAACATAGGATATAGGTGCCCTATAAAATAGGGTTGCGGACGCGAATCATCGGGAAATCCAGACATTAAACCCAAGTAACAAACAATATTCCAGGGGGTATTGCCCTTAGTCCGGACCCCAAACGAAATCTTTAGTGCTTTTTTCACGGAGGGGGGCAGCGGGGAAACGGGGGGAAAAACAATCCTTTTTGCTTTGGTACCAAACATTGCCACTGGGGAACGGGATTTCATGAACTTTCCTGAAAGGGAAAAGGTTTATTCTCCCCCACTTTTATGGGGGGTGAACCACCAAGGGACTTTTGAGTGGGAAAGGAAGGGGGACTCAAAAAAACCTTGTCTTTAACCCCCCATTTTTCCCCCAACCCAAAGTTTTTCCCTGGGGACGTTAGGGGGTGCCCACCATAAAATTGGAGGGGAGGGTGTCGGGGGGGGGGGGGGGGGGGAAAAATTGGGTGGGTAAGGGGATTAGGTCGGGACCCAGGAAATTGTTTCCAACGGGGAAATCCCCAGGGGACCCATGTACTTTTGACCAAACCCCCCCAAATCTAAAATGTCTCACATTTTTCCCAGACCTCAAAAAGGCACCTGATCAGGGTTTAAACTTGTGTTTGGGACATAGACATCCAAATTGTGTGCTGTTGTGGCTATTAAAAAGGTGTACTTTGAGAGCTGAAAAACCTGCCAACAAAAACAGGGACAAACGGTCAACGGTTGGAGGGAGATATAAACGGAGAAAAGGGAACTGGGAATTAACGGAATCAGGGCAAAACATGAAGGGATTTATAGTGCCCTAATGGATACTAGACATTGACAGTCTCCTGGACTTAAAAACAAAAGGCTGTATGTACTGCCAACATTTTGAGGGAAACGCAAGCCATTATGTGATTTGATCAGGCAGGCAGGGCAGGGCAGCACACACAAATGCATTATAGTCCAAGAACAATCCATGATATTATCTAGGGTGATAATCAAAAGCAATTGCTCCATTGACACAATGGAGCACGCTTACTGGGAAAAAAGCTTACAGCACCTGGTATTCCCAGGCGGTCTCCCATCCAAGTAACTAACCAGGCCCGACCCTGCTTAGCTTCCGAGACGGACGAGAGCGGGCATTATTGTCAGGCGGGGCGGGCTTTTGGCCGTAAGCGAGGGACACAACTCTTGGTACACTATGTTAAAGTCAAATGTGTTCACTCACTCTGAACGAGGACACAGAAAACAGTATCACTTTATGAACAGACTGAAGAAGCTCAAACCTTCGCTTACAATGTCCAAAGATATATATATAGTATATAGATATATATATATATACGATATATATAGATGTTGAGTCCGTGGGGTGGTACGAGGGCATTATCCTATGTTGACTATTGGACAAGTTCATGGACTAGGGCACTATAAAATGATGCGTGAGGATCGGCCGAATCACGGAATCCGACATTAAACCCAAATTCAACATATTCAAACATTTATTGGAAATTTAGTAGGAAATCAAACTAAATATATTCAACTGTTAGAAAACAAAGTAATTTGCCAAGCATCTAAGACAATGAACAAAATGCATCAGGATTGGTATTTCCATATGATACTTCTGAAAGGGGCACAGGAATGCCCCTGTCTGTTGCATGTGTTGCGGTTGGCTGCGCGTGTATGTCACTACACTTGTTTAGCCGTAGCGATGATGCTAATGATAACCGTCCTTCTGGTAGGGGAAGGAATGACTTTTCCCCCAAAACCTTCGTCAAGTACATGATTAACTACAAAGTAGCCATGCCTGTCCTGGCCAGAATTATACCGTTGATATTTGCATCACTCCAGTGCCATTTTCCTACCGCAACACGCTCTTAACCAAACAAAGGTCCTTCCTTGGTGCACGCTTGCATTTAAAGGGTAACTACCCCAAAATCTAAATTCTTCCATTTGTTCCACAGACCTCAAAAATGAGTCACCGATAGCGGTTTAAAACATTGTTGTGGACATAGAACATCCAATTGTTGCTGCTTGTTTGCATATTAAAAAGATGTACTTTTGAGTGAGCGGAAAGAAAAACCTGCTCAAAAACAGGGACAAACGGTCAAACGGGGGAGGAGAGGTGCTGGGAAGAGCGAGGGAGAGCCGCACGTAGAAAAGGGAACTTGGGCAATTTAACGGAATCAGGCAAAACATTGAAGGGGATTTATAGTGCCCTAATGGACTACAGACATTGACAGTCTCCTAGACTAAAAACAAAGGCTGTATGCTACTGCCTACATTTGAGGAAATACGCATGTCCAGTTATTTGATTTGATCAGGGCAGGGCAGGCAGGGCAGCACACACAAACTATATTAGTCCAATAACAAGTCACATGATATTAATTAGGGTGATAAAAAAGGTCAATTGCTCCATGACATCAAGAGCACGCTATACTGGGACAAAAAGCTACAGCACCTGGTATTCCCAGGCGGGATCCCATCCAGTAAAACCAGGCCTCGGACCCTGCTTAGCTGTTCGAGATCGGACGAGATCTGCGTTATTCAGGCTGGTATGGCCGTAAGCAGGAACAACGGGGGGGACCCCCGGGGAAGGGAAATTTTCACCGGGGGGAAATCCCCCCCAGGGGGGGGGACCATTAACAAAAACCCCCCCCCCAAAGCTCCACAAACCAAAAATATTGCCCAAAAAATAACCATTTTATATATAAGGATTGAGGGGAACTTTAGGTGGGGGTGGAAGGAGACAAACTAAAATCTTATTTTGTTGACTTCCCCAAAAATGGAACTTAATATAAAAAAGGGGGGAAAAACTTAGGGGCACCTACGCCCATTTTCCGTGGCAGGGGAAAAACAACGAAATCACGGAATTCACCAGCAATTTTCATTAAGGGGACCCAATTGGGACACAAAATTCTTCCCCCATTTTCCAAAACATTTAATATTGGTTTTAAATAGGGGGATTCAACTAAAAAATTTTTCCCATGGTGGGGGAAACCCTTTTTTCTGGAAAAAGGGGTGGTTGGGGCCCCAGGGGAAAATGGCCCCCCTGGTTTTTCTTTTGGGGTTGGTTCTCACCCCCATTGTGGTGCCGGGGGGTTTTTGGGCGGGCCGGGGGGGGCGGTATGTCTACACTTTGTGTAGCCGTTAGCGATGATGCTAATGATAACCTTCTTCTGGTAGGGAAGGAATGGCTTCCCCCAAACTTCGCAAGTAAATGTTAACTACAAAGTAGCCTATGCCTGCCTGGCAGAATTAACCGTGATCATTTGCATCACTCCAGTGGCCATTTTTCCTACAGCAACACCGCTTAACCAAACAAAGGTCTCTTCCTGGTGCACGCTTGCATTTAAGGGTTTAAAACACCCCAAAATTCTAAATGTCTTCCATTTTCCCAGACCTCAAAAAAAGGTAACCCGATAGGGTTTAAACATTGTTGTGGACATAGAACATCCCAAAGTGGTTTGCTATTAAAAAGGTGTATTTGAGAGCGAAAACCCGCCAAAACAGGGACAAACGGTCAACGGGGAAATCTAAACGGAGAAAAGGGAACTTGGGAATTAAACGGAATCAGGCAAAACATTGAAGGGATTTTTAAATGCCAAGGATACAGACATTGACGTC
>JAGTTL010001598.1:0-13117 GCA_036851935.1 Coregonus suidteri | reverse complement strand
TGAGTCATTTTCTTTTAAAGGATCTTTTCTTTATCAAGTATGAAAATTGGTATTTTTTTCACCCTGCTGGGAGAAAGAAAATGCTGCTGCTCCTCTTTTCACATTCAGTCCGGATCCTAAACCCAGCCATATTGATGAAGGAACGCGACGAGGATAGGCCTTAAATTTAGTTTGTTAATTAAAGAAGAGGTTAATGTAGCCGGTCTCAAATCTTTTTGGCTGTATTGCCAACTCTTACAAAAAGTGAAAGCGCCAAAGGTAAATAACCATAAAGTTAGCAAGACGCCAAACACTGGGACCGGGCTAGGTTAATGCTACTTTATGTTTACCTTAAAATTGGGGGGGCTTGGTTTGGTAATAATCATTTTCATAGAAATCACACAAAAGCTAGAGACAAAAAGAGAACAGAGCTTTATTTCTTCCTCGCGGGGGATTCGCCGGTTTTTCCCCTATCCTCTATTAGTGTTGTCACATAATCCCCATTTTTGGGGCCCGAGAGGTGGGGAAAAATTTAAAAACATCAGAGGAACCTCACAACAGTAGACGAGCAACGTTTAATTAGGGTCAGCATGACTGGTTATATACAGTGATCGTTTTCAATCTTACATGACCTTTACCAATGTAAGGTTGGGATAAGTGCGACAAGAAGAAATATTGGGCCCGTATTTCATAAGCGTATCAGTATGAATTGTGTATCTAGGATCATTTTAGCTTTTTTAGATCGTAGTGGAATATGCTTAGGATGGACAGGGGTGTTTCGGATTCTAGATCAGCACTCCCACTCTAAGACGCTTTAGATGGAATAGGGACTCAGAGTTTTAACGCCACCTTGGTGTCTGTGCCAGGCCCACAATGTTTAACTCGCCTGAAGATGTGCACCATGGCCATCTTGATCTCTGCAGCTGGGCCAGCCTCATGCCCACACAGCTGCCGTGGGCCCCGCCCGCAAACGGCAGGTACACAAAAACGTGTGTCCCTGCTGGCCTTGGCGCTCCACTGGGTGAATCTGTATGGGGCGAGTAAGAGGCCTCATGTGGTCAGTATGGAAATGTCGGAGAGGTATTGTGTTTTTCTCTAGCAGGAGGTAAGCTTTGCTTCCTTCTAGTGTGTTGAGTAAAGCTTAAACCATGTTATTGTAGATTGGTAGGTAGGTATTGTTAGTTAGGTAGTATAAGATAGTTTTACTTAGGTAGTTATTGTAGGTTTTATTGTAGGTTATTGGGTAGGTAATTATTGTAGGTTTAAGTATTGTATTTCGGCGGAACCCCGGCGAAAGCACGAGGCTAAGCTTTACCCGCACTAACTTGGGAACCACAAAGCTAGCTAGGCTAGCTAGCGGGTAGCTACTGGTAACTTTTAAGCAACTGTGGGTTAGTTGTTGTTTCCAATGTTATTTCACGCTTAAGAGTACCTGTGATTGATCCAGCTAGCTGGCTACCATTTTCAGCTGTTTTTCTAAAACCCTCATTAGATCCCGAGGCATTAACGTTAGGTGGTTGGTAGCTGCTGTAATTAATTACAGCTAATGATTGCAAATCTGCCACCCAGACAGCTGGCGTTTGGGTAAAGTTTTTGGCTTTATACATAGCTTGGGCTTTGTCGAGTAAGGCCTTAACTATGTATTTAGATTGTAGTTAGGTTATTATAGGTAGGTAATCTGTGGGCTGTATCTTATTAGGTCGTATAGGTGTAGCATCGTGGGCTGTTGTGGGTAGTTGTGTGTATGTAGTTATTGTAGGTTACTTTTTGTATTCGGCGGTGCCGGGTGTAGCACGAAGCCAGCTAGCTAACTCACCTCCTGGATTAGCTGGCGAGTAGCTATTAGCAACGGTAGCAACCTAAAACACATAGTCCTGTTTAGCCAGCTACATTCGTTCGCAGCGACGCCGTTTTTCAAACCAAGTCAACACCAGGCAGCCATTGGCTAGCTAGCCACACTACCAGCTAGCTGTATTGTAGTAGCTAAATACAATATCTTTGTGGCTAGCTAGCCAACGTTTAGTTATTGCTGCGTTTATGAAAGAACTAGACACTGACAGAACGAATTATCTGTTTAGTGTGTTCACACACGATTGGTAGTTTGTTGTAACCAAGTATTGGTGCTAACTGTGTGTTTATTGGATGCTAGCATGCTAGTTAGCTATGGCGTCATAGTTTAGCTATCTGGTAAAGTAAGTTGAGTCTATTCATTTGAAAAACATTGAACCGCTGTAAGTTGACAACAACAATCACAATTTCTAAAGTGGCAGTTGGGAAGGAGGTTTTTTTTATTCGGGTGGGTTCAGTGCAACAATTATAGTTTTCTGAGGTGGAAGTTGGAGAGTTTAATATGTTTTTTGGAGAGGAAGGCCCTGCTTTCTCCGTCCTTTCCCCGGATGTTTAGTTTCATTTCATCCCGATTTCCTCTGCATTATTGTAGCCATCTGCTACAGCTGTCACTATATGCCTCTGCCTAGCCCTGTTTCTTCCAGACCCTCTCCGCACTGGGAGGCTCACAAACGGCCTCACAAATACCGCGTGGCTGCTGCATCTCTAACCTGGTGGTTCCCTTGCACGCAGCACACAAGCCTGGATTTCCATGTCTCAGGCAAGCCTCTGGAACTGTGCCGTTCTGCCGCACCAAGGCTGACTTCATCCCCGCCTATTGCTACCCTCCAGTCCCTCTACTTCCTGGTCGCTGACGGAAACATGGATTACCACTTGAAAACACTTGCTACTCTCCTTACTGCTCTCTCCTCGTCTGACCATGTGTTCTCTCATACGCCCGAGAGCAATCTGGTCAGAGGGTGGTGGCACAGGAATCCTCATCTCTACTCAAGTGGGATGATTCTCAATTTTTCCCCTAGCCCATCTGTCTATCTCCTCATTTGAATTCCACCACGCTGTCACAGTCACTAGCCATTTAAGCTTAATATCCTTGTCATCTATCGCCCTCCAGGTTCCCTTGGAGATTTCATCTCAATGAGCCTTGAACCCCGCCTTGATAGTTCCTTTCCTGAGGAGGCTCTCACCCTTCACAGTTTTGGGGGAAGTTCAAACTCCCTACGTCTACTTTGACTCATTTTCTCGCTCTGCCTCCTTCTTTCCACTCCTCTCCTCTTTTGACCTCACCCTCTCACCGGCCCCCCCTACTCACAGGCAGGCAGTACACATCTTTACTAGATGTTTTGCTCTTCTACTATCTCACTGCAACTCCACCTCCATGTTCTCCGACCCCTACTTTGTATCCTTTTCTTCTCTCTCGCTCGTCTCCTCCAACACTACTCCACTCTGCCCCTACACAGATGGTAACGCGCGCCGCCGCACCTTCGGCTCTCTCTCTCCCCACTACCTCTCCTCTCTCTTCATCCTATCATCTCTTCCCTCTGGCTCAATCCTTCTCCCTCCAATCTCCTGATTCTGCCGGTCCTCAACCCTCCTCTCCTCCCTTCTGCATCCTTTGACTCCCTGTGTCCCCTATCCTCCCGGCCGGCTCGGTCCTTCCCTCCCAGCTGCTCCGTGGCTTGATGACTCATTGCGAGCTCACAGAACAGAGCTCTCCGGGTAGCTGAGCGGAAATGGAAGAAAACTAAAACTCCCTGCCGACCTGGCATCTTTTCACTCCCTCCTCTCTACATTTTCTTCATCTGTTTTCTGCTGCTAAGGCCACTTCTACCACTCTAAATTCCAAGCATCTGCCTCAGGAACCCTAGAAGCTCTTTGCCACATTCTCCCTCACTGCTGAATCCTCCACCCCCCCCCCCCCCCCCCTCCCTTCCTCCCTCTCTGTGGATGACTTCGTCAACCACTTTGAAAAGAAGGTTGACTACATCCTATCCTCGTTTGTTAATTCTAATGTCCACTGCTCTGGTCCTGCTCACACTGCCCTAACCCTATGCTTTGACTTCTTTCTCCCTCTCTCTCCAGATAGAATCTTGCGACTAGTGACTGCAGGCCGCCCAACAACAACCTAACCCGCTTGACCCCATCCCCTCCTCTGCTTCTCCAGACCATCTATCCGATGGACCTTCTCCCATACCTCACCTCGCTGATCAACTCATCTTTGACCGCTGGCTAGTCCCTTCCGTCTTCAAGAGAGCGAGAGTTGCACCCCTTCTCAAAAACAACACATCGTCCCCTGATGTCAACAACCTACAGACCAGTAATCCCTTCTCTTTCTTTTCTTTCCAAAACTATTGAGCGTGCCGTCTTTTAGCCACCTCTCTTGCTATCTCTCTCAGAATGACCTTCTTGATCCAAACCAGTCAGGTTTCAGGACTGTTCATTCAACTGAGACTGCCTCTTCTCTGTGTCACGGAGGCTCTCCGCACTGCTAAAGCTAACTCTCTCTCTCCTCTGCTCTTGTCCTTCTAACACCTGTCTGCTGCCTTTGATACTGGTGAACCATCAGATCCTCCTCTCCACCCTCTCCGAGCTGGGGCATCTCCCGCGCGCGCTCACTCCTGGATTGCGTCCTACCTGACCGTGTTCGCTCCTACCAATTGGCGTGGCGATTAAGCTTGTCTCCGCACCACGTGCTCTCAACCACTGTGTCCCCCCAGGGCTCAGTTCTAGGCCCTCTCCTTTTTCTTCCCTATACACCAAGTCACTTGGCTCTGTCATATCCTCACATGGCCTCTTCCTTATCATTGCTACGCTGACGATACACAACTAATCTTCTCCTTTCCCCCTTCCTGATAACACATGTGGCGAATCGCATCATCTCTGCATGTCGGGCCGCAATATCAAGTATGGATGACGGATCACCACCTCAAGCTGAACCCTGGCAAGACGGAGCTGCTCTTCCTCCCCGGGGAAGGACTGCCCGTTCCATGATCTCTCCATCACCGGTTGACAACTCCGTTGTGTCCTCCTCCCAGAGTGCGAAGAGCCTTGGCGTGACCCTGGACAACACCCTGTCGTTCTCCGCTAACATCAAGGCGGTGACCCGATCCTGCAGGTTCATGCTCTACAACATTCGGAGAGTACGACCCTGCCTTACACAGGAAGCGGCACAGGTCCTAATCCAGGCACTTGTCATCTCCCGTCTGGATTACTGCAACTCTCGCTGGTTGGCTGGCTCCCTGCCTGGTGCCATTAAACCCCTACAAACTCATCCAGAATGCCGCAACCCGTCTGGTGTTCAACCTTTCCCAAGTTCTCTCACCGTCACCCCCCCTCCTCCGCACACTCCACTGGCTTCCAGTTGAAGCTGCTCGCATCCGTTACAAGACCATGGTCCTTGCCTATGGAGCAGTGAGGGGAACGGCACCTCCGTACCTTCAGGCTCTGATATCAGTCCCTACACCCAAACGAGGGCATTGCGTTCATCCACCTCTGGCCTGCTGGGCTCCCCTTCCTCTGCGGAAGCATAGTTCCCCGGTGCGGCCTCAGGGATGACCCAGTCAAAACTGTTCGCTGCTCTGGCACCCCAATGGTGGAACAAGCTCCCTCACGACGCCAGGACAGCGGAGTCACTCACCACCCTTCCGGAGACATTTTGAAACCCCCACCTCTTTAAGGAATACTACTGGGATAGGATAAAAGTAAAATCTCTTTCTAAACCCCCCCCCCCCCCCCCAAAAAAAAAAGAAATATTTAAAAAAAAAAGAATACAAAAAAAATATATATTTGTAAAGTGGTTAACCCACTGGCTATAGGGTGAATGCACCAATTTGTAAGTCGCTCTGGATAAGAGCGTCTGCTAAATGACGTAAATGTAAATGTAAATACACTCTGATACTGTACTAGTACACTTGAATGTGCCTTCTGTGTTGTATTATCACGTGTCCATGTTGTACAGAACATCCACAGTAGGACATAATGTGAGGCAGTGACTGAGTGTACTGTAGCTGTGCTGAGACTTCTCTATAGTAGACCCCATAGAAATGGAACATGATTACTGAGCTACAGTTGACTGACTGCCGCCTACCTCTCAGGGATGAACTTCTCTGGCTCAGGCCAGTACTCTGGATCATAGTGCAGATAGCCTGCAGGGATCTCCAGGGTGGCTCCCTTGGGTAGAAACTGTCCATTCACCATGCAGTCCTCGTCAACGTCACGGGCAAACCTGAAACAAAATGGTTGCTCAGTTTTCACAATGCGCATAATGAAATGGTGAACTATGGAACATGGGGGACATGGCCATTTACAGTACATAAGAGAGTTTGTCTTGTGTATCTTGTGAATCGTTCTTATAATATCAATACTATTAATACTATCATTACTATATGGGAAAAAGACTTGAGGCTCTTACCTGAAACCAGGGGGTAGAGGCGCAGAGCCTCTGATATGACCATGTCAAGATATTTCAGCTCCTGGACATTGGTGTAATCTGGTGAATCCTACAACAGAGAAAATAACACAAATCATGCATTTAACATCGCATTTCATTTGGTACCAAAAATTCCTATACTATCAAGTCAATAATGAAAGCACATTTTACACAAAAAAAGTCAAGTAAGAAAAGGAGAAAAGTGCAATTCATACCGATGCCAGCAGAGAGCAGCAAAAACATGTTATTCAAAACTATGTTATGGCTATGAGGTTATTTGGAGAGCATGGCTGAGAATGTAAGAGTTTTTAGTGTTTGTTACTGCAACCAAAACAAACCACAAAGATGAAACTACATCATAGATTAAATAAAACTACACGCATGAATGTATGGATGATGAGAGTGACTGAGTCGACATTAACACTGTTAAACAATGACTACAGTGGAGCCAGTGTAGTGCAGCTGAACAAACAACCCCGCTGTCCCTAAAACACTGCTGTTGTGCTCAGATGTGTGTGTGTGCGTGCGTGTACATGTGTGCCCGTGTGTGTGTGGTTCGGTGGTTAGAGGGCCAGTCACTGCCATGCGTGAAGAGTGTGTGTGTGTCTGGGGACAATTCCAGAGCCTGTAAAGATGGGGCTCCATTGTTTGGCCTTGCTGTCACTTCTCATTGGGCGCCACACAGTTCCCCAGGGGAAAATGACATGTCCCTAATGAGCACTAAGAGCTAACACCACTCTCTGCTCCACTGATAAAGCCTAACCGCCGCTAGCTGCCAGACCTGTTGTATTAAGATGTGCTTTTTACCACAAGAGAACGAGAGAAAAAGAGAGAGAGAGAGAGAGAGAGAGAGAGAGAGAGAGAGAGAGAGAGAGAGAGAGAGAGAGAGAGAGAGAGAGAGAGAGAGAGGAGAGAGAGAGAGAGAGAGAGAGAGTGAGTGAGAAAGAGAGGGAAGGAGTGAGTGAGAGTGAGAAAGAGACCCTCCGTACAGAGAGCCAGAGTGGGTGACAACTTCAATGTGTCTGTAGCCTAGTACCACAACACTGTGCTCTCTGAGTCTCTCTCAAACAGACCTAGCTCCAACCACTCTCCGCAAGAATGTGGATGAAATATGTATCATGCAGCGACAGTGTTCTTTCCGCCTGTAGTGCCGGTGTACCTAATGATTATTCATGCTTGGTTTACTGCCAGGCCAGGGGAGAGGGAGCGTCTGTGGAGTTGAGTTAGTTGGAGCATTTGTATTCCGACGCCATGATTTCCTAATTATGCAGATTCAATGACAATCACTTATCCGAATCCTGTGGGGCAGTTTAACAAAGCTGATTCAACAAGTTAATCGGGAACACATTGGCCCCAGTGTGTGCGTGTGTCCGTATAGGTGTGTTTGTCTATCCGTCTGTGTGTTGTGTGTGTCTGTCCGTCCGTGTGTGTGTGTGTGTGCGTGTGCATCAAACACCCTGGTTCTGCACCACGGGGCGTGACAGGGCACAATGTTGGTAGGTGCATCAGATATCAGTGTTTAGCATGTCTCAGCTCTTTAGCCATCAAATTAAGCCCATTGTTCATTCCAACAGCACACAGAGACCTAGAGAAAACATACTCCCTTTCAGTGAGATATGGCAGAGCAACATCTTCATCAAGGTGAGGAAATGTACACTGTAGAAAAACGTTTTGCAACAGAAAATGAAAAAGCGTTTCTTATTGGTCAATTTCATGTTGTCCCTCCCTGTATTCTTCCATTTGCTACCTAATGAATACGGGGTATAAGACACAGGAAAGCTGCTGATGAGCAGTGTTCTATAACAGAGGGATAGCGTTGACTTACCTGACCAACCTGACAGCGATCACAGAGTTTGAAATTTCCCCCTCCCAGTCACAGCGTGAGGCCGGACAGGAATAACCCAGGGCACTAGAGCAGCTAATGGATGGAGGAACTGGGTGGAGAGGAGCCCGCTCTGTCTGTCGCCTGTCCTGGGGGCCACCAGAGGACACAGAGGGCCTGGTGTGTGTGGTGAGGCTCCCCCACCTTTAGATATCCTCCTAAGACCCCCTTAAGCACCTGAGTTGGTTTGATGTCTGCTTGGCTGCATCTGCATGTGGTACAAGTGAGGTGGTGTCATCATAAGACTACGTCGGCGAGCATCTAGACCGCCATTGCCCTCTGTTTAGTGGGCGAACGTACAATCACTAGAGAACAAACTGGCGAGCTCCGTTCGAGACTATCCTGTCAACGGGACCTAAAGAACTGTAATATTCTATGTTTCTCAGAGTCGTAGCTGAACAAGGACATGGATAATATACAGCTCGCTGGCTTTTCCATGCATCGTCAAGATCGGAAGGCAGCCTCGGGTAAGATGGGAGGGGTGTGTCTCTGTTAACAACAGCTGGTGCGTGATCTCTAATGTTAAGGAAGTCTCAAGTTTTTGCTCGCATGAGTTAGAATACCTCATGATAAGCTGCAGACCATACTAGCTGTCTATTTACCACCACAAACCGATGCTGGCACTAAGACAACACTCAACGAGCTGCATAGGGCCATAAGCCAACAAGAAAATACTCATCCAGAAACAGCACTTCTCGTGGACTGTGATTTTATTGCAGGGAAACTGAAACTAATTTTTAACAGCATGTCAGCTGTGCAACTAGAGACAAAACTGTAGATCACCTTTACTCAACACACAGAAACACTTACAAGGCTCTCCTTCGCCCTCCCTTTGGCAAATCTGACCATAACTCTATCAATCAAATTTCAATCAGATTTGATTTATAAAGCCCTTTTTACATCAGTCGATGTCACAAAATGCTATACAGAAACCCAGCCTAAAACCCCAAACAGCAAGCAATGCAGATGGAGAAGCACGGTGGCTAGGAAAAACTCCCTAGAAAGGCAGAAACCTAGGAAGAAACCTAGAGAGGATCCAGGCTCTGAGGGGTGGCCAGTCCCCTTCTGGCTGTGCCGGGTGGAGATTATAACAGTACATGGACATTAAGGCCAGATTTTTCTCCAAGATGTCCAAAGGTTCATAGATGACCAGCATGGTCAAATAATAATCACAGTGGTTGTAGAGGTTGCAACAGGTCAGTACATCAGGAGTAAATGTCACTTGGCTTTCATAGCCGGGCATTTAGAGGTTGAAATAGCAGGTGCGGTACAGAGAGAGAGTTGAAAACAGCAGGTCTGGGACAAGGTAGCACGTCCGGTGAACAGGGCAGTGTTCCATAGCCGCAGGCAGAAGAGTGGAAACTGGAGCAGCAGCACGACCAGGTGGACTGGGGACAGCAAGGAGTCATCAGGCCAGGTAGTCCTGAGGCATGGTCCTAGGGCTCAGGTCCTCCGGGATGGGAGGGAGTGAGAGAGAGAGAATTAGAGGGAGCATACTTAAATTCACACGGACACCGGATTAGACAGGAGAATAACACCAGATATAACAGACTGACCCTAGCCCTATTGCAGCATAGATACTGGAGGCTGAGACGGTGGGGGGGGGGGGACAATAAGGAGGCCTGCGTCTTGTGACCGTAGAGTACGTGTAGGTATGTATGGCAGGACCAAATCGAAGAGATAGGTAGGCGCAAGCCCATGTAATGCTTGTAGGTTAGCAGTAAAACCTTGAAATCAGCCCTAGCCTTAACAGGAAGCCAGTGTAGAGAGGCTAGCACTGGAGTAATTATCAATTATTTTGGTTCTAGTCAAGATTCTAGCAGCCGTGTTTAGCACTAACTGAAGTTTATTTAGTGCTTTATCCGGGTAGCCAGAGTAGAGCATTGCAGTAGTCTAATCTAGAAGTGACCAAAGCATGGATTAGCTGTTCTGCATCATTTTTGGACAAAGAGTTTCTGATTTCTGCAATGTTACGAAGATGGAAAAAAGCTGTCCTTGAAAAATTCTTGATATATTCGTCAAAAGAGAGATCAGGGTCCAGAGTAACGCAGAGGTCCTTCAGTTTTTTTTTAGACGACTGTACAACCATCAAGATGAATTGTCAGATCCAACAGAAGATCTTTGTTTTTTGGGACCTAGAACTAGCATCTCTATTTTGTCCAAGTTTAAAAGTAAAACATTTGCCGACATCAACTTCCTTATGTCTGAAACACATGCTTCCAGGGTAGGCAATTTTGGGTCTTCACCATGGTTCATTGAAATATAGAGCTGTGTGTCGTCCGCATAGCAATGAAAGTTAACATTGTGTTACTGAATGACATCACCAAGAGGTAAAATATATAGTGAAAACAATAGTGGTCCTAAAACGGAACCTCGAGGAACACCGAAACGTACAATTGATTTGTCAGAGGACAAACCATCCACAGAGACAAACTGATATCTTTCCGACAGATAAGATCTAAACCAGGCAAGAACTTGTTCGTGTAGACCAATTAAGGTTTCCAATCTCTCCAAAAGAATAATGTGATCGATGGTGTCAAAAGCAGCACTAAGGTCTAGGAGCACGAGGACAGATGCAGAGCCTTGGTCTGACGCTATTAAAAGGTAATTTACCACCTTCACGAGTGCGGTCTCAGTGCTATGATGGGGTCTAAAACCAGACTGAAGCGTTTCGTATACAGTTTTTGTCTTCAGGAAGGCAGTGAGTTGCTGCACAACAGCTTTTTCTAAACATTTTGAGAGGAATGGGAGATTCGATATAGGCCGATAGTTTTTTATATTTTCTGGGTCAAGGTTTGGCTTTCTCAAGAGAGGCTTTATTACTGCCACTTTTAGTGAGTTTGGTACACATCCAGTGGATTGGGAGCCATTTATTATGTTCAACATAGGAGGGCCAAGCACAGGAAGTAGCTTCTTTCAGTAGTTTAGTTGGAATAGGGTCCAGTATGCAGCTTGAAGGTTTAGAGGCCATGACTATTTTCATGAATGTGAGATATGTCAAGAGATATAGAATAAAAAACCTTGAGTCTCTCCATTGATCCTAGGTCCTGGCAGTTTGTGCAGACTCAGGACAGCTGAGCTTTGGAGAAATACGCAGATTCAAAGAGGAGTCCGTAATTTGCTTTCTAATGATCATGATCTTTTCGTCGAAGTAGTTCATGAATTCATCACTGCTGAAGTGAAAGGTATCCTCTCTTGGGGAATGCTGCTTTTTAGTTAGCTTTGCGGCAGTATCAAATATACATTTTGGATTGTTCTTATTCTCCTCAATTAGGTTGGAAAAATAGGATGATCGAGCAGCAGTGAGGGATCTTCGATATTGCTCTGTACTTTCTTTCCAAGCTAGTAGGAAGACTTCCAGTTTGGTGGAGCGCCATTTCCGTTCCAATTTTCTGGAGGCTTGCTTCAGTGCTCGGGTATTTTCTGTATACCAGGGAGCTAGTTTCTTGTGACAAATGTTTTTTTGTTTTTAGGGGTGTGACTGCATCTAGGGTATTACGCAAGGTTAAATGTAGATCCTCAGTTAGGTCGTTAACTGATTTTTGTACTCCGACGTCCTTGAGTAGGTGGAGGGAGTCTGGAAGGGCCTCTAGGAATCTTTGGGTTGTCCGAGAATTTATAGCACGGCTTTTGATAGTCCTTGGTTGGGGTCTGAGCAGATTATTTGTTGCGATTGCAAACGTAATAAGATGGTAGTCCAATAGTCCAGGGTTATAAGGAAAAACATTTAGATCCACAATATTTATTCCACGGTACAAAACTAGATCCAGGGTATGACTGTGGCAATGAGTAGGTCCGGAGACATGTTGGACAAAACGCACTGAGTCGATGATGGCTCCGAAAGCCTTTTGGAGTGGGGCTGAGGACTTTTCCATGTGAATATTAAAGTCACCAAAAATTTGAATATTATCTGCCATGACTACAAGGTCCAATAGGAATTCAGGGAACTCCGTGAGGAACTCTGTATACGGCCCAGGAGGCCTGTAAACAGTAGCTATAAAAAGTGATAGAGTAGGCTGCATAGATTTCATGACTAGAAGCTCAAAAGACGAAACCGCAGTCATTTTTGGGGGGTAAATTGACATTTGCTATTGTAAATGTTAGCAACTCCTCCGCCTTTGCGGGATGCGCGAGGGATATGGTCACTAGTGTAACCAGGAGGAGAGGCCTCATTTAACACATTAAATTCTTCAGGCTTATTGTATGGGACACCTTTAAATGTGCCTTTAGAGGCCATGCAATTCAGTACTCATCTCGAAAACAAAAGCAATTTAGGTCAAAAGAGTTTATACTAAGAAAGGAAATAGAAAGTCTAACAGAACAGATAGATGGAAATAAAAACTGTAACATAGAGGCTCAGAATAAATTAGAGGAAAAACAAAAAGAAATGGAAAAACTTATTCAAGAAAGATCAAGTGTAATATATTATAAAAATAAAGCAAACTGGATGGAATATGGGGAAAAATGCACAAAATTCTTTTTTAATCTTCAACATAGGAATGCTACCAAAAAGAACTTAATGAAAACTGGTTACAATTGACGGAGTCACCCATAATTCACCTAATGATATTTTGAAGGAAGAAACAAAGTATTTTTAAGCATATGTTTTCTTTTCAGTCGCCTCCATCTCCTCTAACTGAAGCTAATTGTAGAGATTTTTTTTCTATTGATAATGTCAAAATAACAGCCACACAGAAAGACTCATGTGAAGGTGAAATTACAGAGGAGGAACTTCTGGATGCAATTAAAGACTTTAAGTCCGGGGAAACTCCAGGGTTGGATGGCATACCAATCGAGGTATACCAAACCTTTTTTGATATACTAAGAGGACCGTTATTAGCATGTTTTAACCACTCCTATGTAAATGGTAGATTATCTGACACTCAAGAAGAAGGTCTGATCTCATTATTACTGAAACAGGATACAAGTGGAAAATATAAAGATCCAGTCCATTTACAAAATTGGAGGCCCCTTACACTTCA
>JAGTTL010001597.1:0-13123 GCA_036851935.1 Coregonus suidteri | reverse complement strand
TTAAACGTTTTATCCATTTGCAAAATATCCCCCAAAATCCATCTGGCTCCATTTTCCCTCCTTTTTGTCGGCCACAGGGCTTCCTCTCTCACCTATTTTGTCGGGGGTTGAAAATGCCAAGGGAATGTTTTTCACACTTTTAACATCCTTTTAAAATATTGTGGAGAACTTAAAATTTTTTCGAGGGGGGGGAAAAAAAGAGGAGGGGGAAAGGGCCGTTTGTCTTTCTTGGGGGGAAGTAGGTCCTTTCAGGATGAGAGGCTGCTAGTGTTAACTGTTTGCATAAAAATTGGCCTACTAGCTTCCACCAGTGATGGTTTTTCATCAGTCGAGGAGGGAGGTGGGCTTTGTGATGTGGTTATCTTCTTTAAATTTGGTTTGACCCTTAAAAATTGGGTTTTTTGCCGTACATAAAATTAAAGGGGAAACCCCAGGGAGCTTTTGGGCCCCCCTTAAATTAAAAGGGGTTTTTAAATAATAATAAACCAATCACATTAAAGCAAAACAAATGAGCTCACTGTGAAGGTCCTGGTGAAAACCCAAAAAAAAAAAGTGTCAAGGGAAGCCATTTTTGGAAATTTGGTTTCAGACAATCCCCTCCCCTCAAAGCCAAACGTCTTTTGACGGGAAAAAAATTTAAATTTTTGGGCACCCCGTTGTGCCCCCTTTTTCCCTGGGGGCTAGTAGCTAAAACATCCCTTTTCAAATTTAAACCCAAAGGGTTTGGAGATGGGGTTTTTTGGGGAATGGGGGTTTTATTTTAATTTCTCCGTGCTGGCCAATAAATTATAAACAGCGAAATTCTACTTTGTGCCCCTGGCCTGAGGGAAATGGGAAGTTCAACTGTAGCTAGTTTAGTATGCAAATGGTAATTTACGGGCCCTTGGTGCATGGTTCCCCAATAAAAGGGAAGTTAGGCTAGGGGCCCAATCTTTTTAAACCAGGTAGCATAGGACAAAAAACCCAAAAAGGTTTTTTCTTTTAATGAAAGAGTCGGGACCTTTTGGGGCAACATAAAGAGGAGGATGGCATTGCCGTTTCTATAAAAAGTAGGGTGAGTCAACTGTTTTTTCTACTTGCCTAAAACACACACCAAAATTTAATACCATGGGGCAGCCCCATCATATTTTGCTTACTTGATTTGGGCTAAATAGGTTTTTTGGGATCTTTTTGTTGCCTGTATTAGACTAAGCATAGGTGTTTTGATGATGTTTAAATGGTGCTGGAATAGTGGAAAGGGGCTCTTGTTTTCTTTCGACTTACGGGAAATTTTATTTGGGGTTAAATCAATATTGTTTAGTATACGAAAAAGTCGGAAAAAATTTCCTTTCCCTTTACCATGCTGGAGGTTTATGTAAAAGTTTTTTTACTGCAAAATTTCTTTGTGGACTTCACCGGACAGATTTGCCCCCTCCGGTTTTGTTTAAAGAAACAAAGTGGGGGTTGAATTTTTTCTGCCACTGTGTCTTCTTATTGTCCCCGGCCCTTTGGGCCCAAAATATAATTTTTCAAAAAGGGATAGAACTAAAAAGGTTGTAGAGCAAACAAACCCAAATTATCCAACATGGGTTGTAATATGATTTTTTTTTTTGGGGGGGGGGGGCTTCCCTTTCCCTGGGATTTTACCCACCACCGCCACTCCACTTGGTATTTTGTTTATCATCTCCACCCGAAATACCTGTTTCATGTAATTTTTTAAAAACTTGATCCCGTGGTGAGGAGGCCGAGGGGGGATCCCCTGAAAAATAGGCTAATTAATCTGAAACAAATTTGCCCTGTCTGACTCACCTACTCCATTAATGGACAACCAAATACTTCACTTGCTACATGTGGAAATTAAAAGGGATTTACTGTCAAATTATTTTTTTTTAAAAAGAAATAAAATTTTTTAGACATAGGGGTGAGATGGGGGCGCATGGGCCCCCAAAAGTTTTTGGGGGCCCCCCGCCTTAGGGGCTGCGGAGGTTCCCCAGCCAGGGGTCAACCCTTATTTCAAACAGTGCCAAAAAGGAAGACAGTCTGGTACATACAGGCCCATATGACGTAAATGAAATCACAAAAACATGTAGAATTTTTATATCAATTTGTTATTTTTTTACATCATTTTTACGTATATGAACAGGTTTTCCTTTGCAAACTGAGGGGCAAATCTACAGTTTCAACATATAAACAAATATTTTTACTAAAATTTCATTTTACCCAAAGAAAATAATTACTGTTTATAAACTTCACGTTTAAGGGGTTATTTTTGAAAAGCCATATTCCCCATTCCAAACGTAAACCAAATTTTGCAAATTACAAATTCTAGAGTTGTATGATAAAAGCTCATTTTTTTAGTTTAAATTTAACACTTTACCTATCCCCATCCCACCCGTCAGAGATTCAGCTGACTTGTTGCAACCATTTGGTACTTTATGTGTCCCACTGAAATAAAAGTTTTTAAATGCTAACCCTTTTTAGGTTTAATTACAATTGTTCCTATGTGGGAATACAGTAAAAAAAATGATTTTTTAGGTATAAAAAAATTTTTTCAGAAAAAGTATTTATCTGTCGTTCATTAATGTTTTCCCCAAAAAGCGCATTTTGATTGGGCCCACCTTTTTTGGGCAATAACTAACGTCAAAGAGTTAGAAAAATAACCACAACAGCTGAACTTTCATCGATTACATTACCAGTCTCACATGTTTTAACTCAATTGTTCCCAACTTTTCTCCACTCTGGCCCCTCTGTGAAGACAATTTTATATTTAGACTCTGGTGTAATAAAGCTGGGTTTTACTGATGCTGATTCTTGAGTACGTAGCCTTTCTTTACAAAGCAATATATTGGCTGAAAATGTGTCTGAATGACAAATATTCAAACTGCACTGCAACAAATGGACAAATATACAGTATGGATAGCAATCTTATCATTACAAACATACATTATACACAAATATTGACAGAATCTTACCTTTCCATTCTACATCGACCTTAAAGACTACTAAATTCTCCCCTGTTGACTTCAATTGACTGGGTAGAAGTTTATCTCTGCTGTAAACACAGCTGTAGTTGCCTGAGTCTTCTTTTGTAACATCCTTCATGATGAAAATAGTATCATCTTGACCTTTCTCCAGCGCCGCAATTTTGAACCCAACTCCATTCTTGCAAAGGTAAACATTTACATTGTTCTGGTGTCCTCTGATGCCAGTAGTGATACATGTAAAATTGACTTTTACCCCTTCAGTCACATTAGACGGTCCAAGGATCTTTGCTGGGTAGATCTCTGCATAAAAACAGTACCAATAAGGTGTGAACCCTTAAAATATTTTTTGAAAGTTAGAATTTCCCGTAAGTGTAAGTGAGTTTATTATTAAGAAGATAATTTGCGTTTTAAAAGTATATACTGTATTTTATACACTGATTGACGAAACACGAATCACTAATCACCAAATAATATATACAGAAATACTTTACTTTTGTGTTCAGAATTTGCGTCTTCACATTTGACAAGGATGGATGCTGTGGCTTCATGGAAAAATTAACACACTTAGGGAAAGTATTTTGTTCAGGAAATTAACCTAAATATGAAAATAATTAAAAAGATTACTTGAAAAGTAGAAAATACTCACAGGCCACAAGCCATAGGAGTCCTAATGCTTCCATGATGTTGGCTGAGACTTCTGTGGTGTGGAGAGATGGTTTCAGAGAAATGCAATGATGACGTACAGTACCTTACCTATTTAGTCTAACGATGGTAACCACACATTGTACCACTCAAAATCCGGCCAATAGGTCTGTTTGGTGCGCTTTCTCAAATACTTTTGACATATTTAAGCATACTTTCGTAACAAAGCCATTTTGTCATTACAGAGTCACACCCTTACGTTGCAGAGGAGAAGTGACCTGGTACATACACTATCAATTGAAATCATCAGCAACATGTAGAACTTTATATCAAATGTGTTTATTTATTAAATATCGCATTTTCAGTTCAATGTACAGATTTTCCTTACAGAACTGCTAGTGGACTAATCTACAGTTACAATATATAAACAAATATCTTGCTAACTTGACTGTTTACAGATTGGTTTATGAAAATTCCACATTCCAAATAGTATACCAATTTGGCAAATGATATGTTCAATATAGTTTATATGACAAAATACTCAGTTTGTATATTTTATTGAACATTCTATCTATCACCCATCCTACCAGGGTTTTATTGACTGTGACTGCAACCATTTGGTACTTTATGTATCCCACTGTAGAAGTAACAGTTTGAAATACATAACCCTTTGTAGATTCAATTACAATTGTTCCATATGTGGTAAGTACTGTAAAACATGTGCTTGTATATGGTATAACCACAATTTCTCAAGAAATAGTTTTATCTGTCAGTGTATTCTATTTTTTGTCTTCCAGGAACACTTTTTTTTTTTTTTTTTTTTTTTAAAAAAAAAAAAAAAAGGGGCCCAAAACCCCAAATTTTTTCCCCCCAAAAAAAAAAAAATTTTTTTTTTTCCCCTTTTTTTTTTTTGGGGAAAAAAAAAGGGGGGGTTTTTCCTTTTTTTTTTTTTTTTTTTGGGGGGGAAAAAAACCCCAAAAGGGAAAAAAAAAAAAAAAGGGGGGAAAAACCCCCCCCCCCCGGGATGGGGGCCTTTTGGGGGGGGGTTTTTGGGGAAAACCCCTTTTTTTTGGGTTTTAAAAAAAAATTTTGGTTTTTTTTCCCCCCCCGGGGGAAAACCTTTTTTTTTGGGGTTTTTAAAAATTTTTTAAAAAAAACCCCCCCTTTTTTTCCCCTTTTTTTTTTTTTTTTTCCCCCCCCCCAAAAAAAACCCCTTTTTTTTCCCAAAAAAAAAAAAACCCCCCCCCCCCTTTTTCCCCCCCCCCCGGGGGGGAAAAAAACCGGGGGTTTTCCTTTAAAAAAAAAAAAATTTTTTTTCCCCCCCCTTTTTTGGGGGCCCCCCCTTTTCCCCCCTTTTTTTGGGAAATTTAAACCCCCAAAGAAAACCCTTTTTTTAAATTTTTTGGTTAAAAAAAAGGGGTTTTTTTTTTTTTAAAAAAATTTTAATTTTTTTTTTTTTTTTGGGGGAAACCCCCCTTTTTCCCCCCCCGGGGGGGGGGGGGGGGTTTTTTTTTTTTTTTAACCCCCCTTTTTTCCCCCCCAAAGGGGTTGGGTTTTAAAAAAAAAAATCCCCCCGGGAAAAAAATTTTGGGGGGCCCCCTTTTTAAAAAACCCAAAAAAAATTTTTCCCCCCTTTTGGGGGGGAAAACCCCCCCTTTTTCCTAAGGTTTTTTTTTGGGGGGCCCCCCCCGGGGGGGGGGAAAAAAAAATTTTTTTTTTAAAAAAAGGGGGGGCCCCCCCAAAAAACCCCCTTTTAAAAAAAAAAACCCCCCCCCAAAAAAAAAATTTATTTTTAAAAAACCCCTTTGGGGTTTATTTTTAAAAGGGGGGAAAAAAAAAGGGGCCCCCCCCAAAAAAAAAAAAACCCCCCCTTTTTAAAAAAAGATTTTTTTTTCCCCAAAAAAAAACCCCCTTTTCCTTTAAAATTTTTGGGGGGGGGGGGGTTTTTTTTAAAAATTTTTTTTTTTTAAAAAAAAAAAAAAAAATTTTTTTTTAAACCAAAACCTTTTTAAAAATTTTTGGGGGGGAACCCGGGGGGGGGGTTTCCCCTTTTTTAAAACCCCTTTTTTTTTTTGGGGTCCCCCCCCCCCCCCAAAAAACCTTTTTCCCTTTTTAAAAAGGGGGGAAAAAAAAACCCCGGGGGCCCCCCCCAAAAAAAAAAAAACCCCTTTTGGGGGGGGTTTTTTCCCCAAAAAATTTTTTTTTTTTCCCTTTTTTTTTTTTTCCGGGGGGTTTTTTTAAATTTTTTTTTTTTAAAAAAAACCCCCCCCCCTTTTGGGGTTTTTTTTGGGTCCCGGGAAACCCCCCCCCCCAAAAAAATTTTTTCCCCCCCAAAAAAAAAAGGGGGGGGCCCCCGGGGTTTTTTTCCCCGGGGGGGGGGCCCCCCCCTAAACCCAAAAATTGGGGGGGGGGGCCCCCGGGGGGGGGTTTTTAAAAAAAAACTTTTTTTTTCCCCCTTTTTTGGGGGGGGGGAAAAATTTTTTTAAAAAAAAAGGGCCCCCCCTTTTTTTTTCCCCCTTTTTTTTGGGCCCTCCCCCCCCCCCCCCAAAAAAAAAATTTTTGGGGGCCCCCTTTTGGGGGGCCCCCCCCTTTTTTTGGGGGTTTTTTTTTTGGGGGGGGGGGGGGGGAAAAAAAAAAACCCCTTTGGGGGCCCCAAAAAAAATTTATTGGGCCCCCCCCTTTTTTTTTTTTTCCGGCCCCGAAAAAAGGGCCCTTTTTTTTTTTTTTAAAAAAGGAAAGGGGGTTTTTTTTTTCCCCCTTTTTTAAAATTTTTTTTGGGGGGTTTTCCCGGGTTTAAAAGGGGGGGGGGTTTTTTGGGGGGGAAAAATTTTTTTTAAAAAAAAAAAAAAAAAGGGGAAAAAAGGGGGGAAAAAAACCCCGGGGGGGGCCCCTTTTTTAAAAAACCCCCCCAAAAAGGGCCCCCCTTTTTTTTTTTGGGGTTTTGGGGGGGGGAATTAAGGGGGGGAAAACCCCCGCCCCCCTTTCCGAAAAAATTTTTGGGGGGTTTTTTCCCCCGTTTTTTCCCCCAAAAACCCCCAAATTTTTAAAGAAAAAAAAAAACCCCCCTTTTTAAAAATTTTTTTTTTTTTTGGGAAAAAAAATTTTTTTTGGGGGTTCCCCCAAAACCCCTTTAAAAAAAAAAGGGTATTTTTGGTTTTAAAAAAAAAGGGGGGGGCCCCCTTTTTGGGGCCCTTTTTTTTTCCCCCTTTGGAAACCTTTTTGGTGGGGGGTTTCCCCCGGGGGGGGTTTGTTTTTTGGCCCCCTTTTTTTTTGGGGGGTTTTTAAAAAAAGGGGGAAAAAAAAAATGGGGGGCCCCCCGGGAAAAAATTTTTTTTTTTCCCCCCCTTTTTTAAAACCCCTTTTTTTTTTTTTTTAAAAAAAAAAACCCCGGGGAAAAAAAAAAAAAGGGGGGGGGGGGGCCCCCCCCCCCTTTTTAGCGGGCCTTTTCCCGGCCCTTTGGAAAAAAAAAAATTTTTTTTTTCCCCCCGGGAAACCGTTTTTCCCCCGGGGTTTTGGGGCCTTTTTTTTTAAAGGGGTTTTTTCCAAAAAAATTTTTTTTCCCCCCCCAATTTTTTTTGGATTTTTTTCCCCCCCCCTTTTGGGGGGGGCCCGGGGAAAGGAAAAAAGGGGGGTTTGGGGGCCCCCCCCCAAAAAAAAAAAAAAAAGGGCCCCAATTTTTTTTGTTTTGGGTTTTTTTTAAAAGGAATTTTTTTTTTTTTTTTCCCGGGGGGGTTTTTTGGGGGGGGAAAAAAAAATTTTTTTTTTTTTCCTTTTTCCCCCCCAAAACCCCCCCCTTTTTCCCCCTTTTTTTTTTCCCCCCGGGGGGGCCCCTCCCAAATTTTTTTTTTGGGGGAAAAATCCCAAGGGGTTTTTTTAAAAATTTTTAAAAAAAACCCCCTTTTTTTTTTCCCGGGGGGGGGGGGAAAAAAAAAACCCGGGGGAAAATTTTCCCTTGGGGGCCAAATTTTCCCCCCTTTTTTTGGGGGGAATTTCAAAGGGGGGGGGGGGGTTTTTTCCCCCCCTTTTTTTTGGGGGGGGGGGTTTGGGGGGGGGGTTTTCATTTAAAAAAAAATTTTTTTTTTTTTTTTGGGGGGGGGGTTTTTTTTTTTGGGGGGGGGGGGGGGGGAAAAAATTTTTTTAAAAAAGGGGCCCAATTTCCCCCCGGGGTTTTTTTTTTAAAAAAAAAAAAAAAAAATTTTCCCTTTTTTTTAAAAAAATTTTTTTTTTGGGAAATTTTTTTTTAAAAAAAAAAGGGGCCAAAAAAAAATTTTTTAATTTTGGCTTTTCAAAAAAATTTTTAAAAAAAATTTTTTTTTTTTAAAAAAAATTTTTTTTGGGGGGGGGGGGCCCCAAAAAAATTTTTTTTTTTCCCCATATGCTAGCTGTGGTCCTTGTAGCTCAGCTGGTAGAGCACAGCGCTTGTAAACGCCAATGTAGTGGGTTCGATCCCAGGGACAACACCCTCCACACAAACAAACATGTATGCAACGCGTGACTGTAAGTCCGCTTGGCTCAAAGCGTCTGCAACATGGCATAATTATTAGCTTTGTGGGAACAGATAACTGTATTGAGATCAAATGTTTTAAGCGATTATTACATTTGCATAATATCCGCCAAAATCAATCTGGCTCCATCTGCTCCTATTGTCGGCCACAGGGCTTCCTCTCATCACCATATTTTGTCGTGTGTGAAAATGCCAACTGTGGATGCTTCACCACTTATACATCCAGTTAAATATCTAGTGGAGAACTGTCAATATTTTTCGAGGGGAGGAAAAAAAGGAAGCGAGCACGGGCCGCTGTCATTTCCTGGGCCGGGGAAAATGGAAGTGATTGTCTCTGTCAGGACTGAGAGGCCTGCTAGTGGGTTAACTGCTGCATACAAATAAGGCCGACAGCTTTCCACTAGTGATGGTGTTTCATTTCAGTCGGAGACGAGGTGGTAGCTTGTGCTGATGTGGTTATCTTCGTTTATTTGGCATGAGCTTGATTCAAATAGGATTTTGTGCCACCTTGGAAGGGGCGTGTATTCATGGATGCCAACGGAAGCCAGGCTTCCCACAAAAATTTACACAAGAAAAAAAGAACAATACAAAATGATTTTCTATCATTCTCTCTGGTGTTTCATCAATTTCCTTCAATTCGCAAGAGTCTGAATGTATTTCACCAGAGAAAGGCTCTGAGCGCAGCCAAAACAGCGAACTTTTGTCCTCAGTATGTGTAGCGTATCTATCTGATGCTGTCTGGTCGAAAAAGAGTTATGATTATTGTTGCCGCCTGTAGCAATTGATCTGCAAAGGGAAAGCAGCGAGCCTTTGGCCTCCCTTGATAAACTGTTTTAATAGATAATAATAACTCAATCCGGCATTGAGCTAAAACTGAAATGAGCTCAGATGTGAATTGTCCTGGTGCATCAAAAGAGAAAAAGTGTCACGGGAAGCCAGTTTGGATTTGGCTTCAGACGCATCAACATCACATCAGCAGCCAAAGTTCCATTGACAGAAACAAACTTGAATTGTTGGGCATCTCGTTGTGGTCGTTGTCCTCGTGGTGGCTCGCTAGCTAAAAATCATTTCCTTTTCTAAATCTAACCATGGATGGAGATAGGGATTTTGAACATGTGTTTTTACTTAATTCGCCGTGGATGGCCAATGATTATAACAGCGTATTCATAAATTGTGCCCCTGGGCCTGAGAGGATGGAAGTTCAAACATGTAGTCTTAGATGTAGGATGCTACTGTAAAAACTAGCTGGCCTGGTGCATCGTTGCCCATGCCAGGAAGTTAGGCTGTAGCGAGCAATCCTTTTAGCCAGGTTAGCTTAGGATAACCAAAACATTAAAAGCTGTGTAACTGTATGACAGAGTCCCAATGGGACCGGTTATAGACAACATGAAGGAGGAGGCATGGCATTGTCCGTTTCTGATACAAGTAGTCCCCCAACATGTTTTTTCAACTTTGCCTACACATTCAACCACGACCAGAAATCAGTCCATATGGACAGCCACATCTATAATTTAGCCTTACATTAGGCTTACCTTAGCCTGCACCATAATCTCCTTATAGTCCCAATCTCTTTCTCTATGTGTGTATGAGTCTTGTCTTATTAATTATTTGTTCCTTAGTTAATTGGTATTTTCATGTTGGCAAGAACCTGTGGAGAAACATTGGCTAACACTTTGTTCGAATTTTATAAATGTGTTTTTTTAAAATTTATTTTAGTTCTATTTCACCTTTATTTAACCATGTAGCCAGTTGAGCAACAAGTTCTCATTTACAACTGCGACCTGGCCAAGATAAAGGCAAAGCAGTGTGATAAAAACAACAACACAGCGTTACATATAGGGTACAAAACAAACAGTCAAAAAAATACAACAGAAAATATATAGACAGTGTGTGCAAATGTAGCCAAGTTATGGAGGTAAAGGCAATAAAAAGGCTATAGTGCAAAATAAATTACCATTAGTATTAATCACTGGAAATGCTAGATGTGCAAAAGATGATGTGCAAATTCAGATGACTGGGGTGCAAAATTAGCAAAATAAATAACAATATAGGGATGAGGTAGTTGGGTGGGCTAATTTCAGATGGGCTGTGTACATGTGTCAGTGATCGGTAAGGTGCTCTGACAACTGATGCTTAAAGTTAGTGAGGGGAGATAAGAGTCTCCAGCTTCAGAAGATTTTTGCAATTCGTTCCAGTCATTCGGGCAGCAGAGAACTGAAGGAATGGCGGCCCTAAGGAGGTGTTGGCTTGGGACATGACCAGTGAGATATACCCTGCTGGAGGCGCCCATACTACGGGTGGGTGTTGCTATGGTGACCAATGAGCTAAGATAAGGCGCCCGGGGATTTGCCTAGCAGTGATTTATAGATGGCCTGGAGCCAGTGGGTTTGACGACGAAATATGTAGTGAGGACCAGCCAAACAAGGCGTACAGGGCACAGTGGTGGGTATTGTATGGGGCTTTGGAGACAAAACGGATGGCACTGTGATAGACTACATCCAATTTGTCTGAGTAGAGTGTTGGAGGCTATTTTGTAAATGACATCGCCGAAGTCAAGGATCGGTAGGATAGTCGTTTTACGAGGGCATGTTTGGCAGCATGAGTGAGGAGGCTTTGTTGCGAAATAGGAAAGCCGATTCTAGATTTAAATTTGGATTGGAGATTTCTTAATGTGAGTCTGGAAGGAGAGTTTACAGTCTAACCAGACACCTAGGTATTTGTAGTTTTCCACATACTCTAGGTCAGACCTGTCGAGAGTGGTTGATTCTAGTCGGCAGTGGGCGGGTGCCAGCAGCGTTCGATTGAAGAGCATGCATTTAGTTTTTTGCTAGTGTTTAAGAGCAGTTGGAGGCTACTGATGAGGGTGTATGGCATTGAAGCTCGTTTGGAGGTTTGTTAACACAGTGTCAATGAAGGGCCAGAGGTATACAAAATAGTGTTGTTCGCGTAGAGGTGGATCTGAGAGTCACCAGCAGCAAGAGCGACATCATTGATATACACGGAGAAAAGAGTCTGGGCCCAAGAATTGAACCCCTGTGGCACCCCCATAGAGACTGCCATTAGGTCCAGACAAACAGGCCCTCCGATTTGACACATTGAACTCTATCTGAGAAGTAGTTGGTGAACCAAGGCGAGGCAGTCATTTGAGAAACCAAGGCTATTTAGTCTGCCAATAAGAGTGCGGTGGTTGACAGAGTCGAAAAGCCTTGGCCAGGTCAGATTTGAAGACGGCTGCACAGTACTGTCCTATTATCGATCGCGGTTATAATATCGTTTAGGACCTTGAGCGTGGCTGAAGGTGCACCCATGACCAGCTCGGAAACAGGATTGCATAGCGGAGAAGGTACGGTTGGGGATTCGAATATGGTCGGTGATCTGTTTGTTAACTTGGCTTTCAAAATACTTTCGAAAAGGCAGGGCAGGAGGATATAGGTCTGTAACAGTTTGGATCTAGAGTGTTCACCCCCTTTGAAGAGGGGGATGAACGCGGCAGCTTTCCAATCTCTGGGGATCTCAGACCGTTACGAAAAGAGAGGTTGAACAGGCTAGTAATAGGGGTTTGCGACAATTTCGGCGGCTAGTTTTAGAAAGAAAGGGTCCAGATTGTCTAGCCCAGATGATTTGTTTGGGTCCAGATTTTGCAGCTCTTTCAGAACATCAGCTGTTCTGGAATTTGTGTGAAGGAGAAGCGGGGGGGGGGGCATGGGGCAAGTTGCAGCGGAGGGTGCCAGAGCTGGTGGCCGGGGGGGGTAGCGTGGTAGCCAGGTGGAAATAAGCATGGCCAGCCGTAGCAAAACTGCTTGTTGAAATTCTCGATATTGTAGATTTATCGGTGGTGATAGTGCCGTTATTCCTAGCCTCAGTGCAGTGGGCAGCTGGGAGGAAGTGCTCTTATTCTCCATGGACTTTACAGTGTCCCAAAACTTTTGGAGTTAGTGCTACAGGATGCAAATTTTCTGTTTGAAAAAGGTATAGCCTTTGCTTTCCTGACTGCTGTGCATATTGGTTCCTAACTTCCATGAAAAGTTGCATATCGCGGGGGGTTTGCTATTTGATGCTAATGCAGTACGGCCACAGGATGTTTTTGTGCTGGTCAAGGGCAGTCAAGTCTTGAGGAGAACCAGGGGGGGGGGGGGCCGCTATATCTGTTTCTTAGTTCTGTATTTTTTGGAATGGGGCATGTTTATTTAAGATGGAGAGGAAATTACTTTTAAAGAACAAACCAGGCATCCTCTACTGACGGAATGAGATCATATCCATCCAGGATACCTGGGCCAGGTCAATTAGGAAGGCATGCTCGCTAAAGTGTTTTAGGGAGGGAGCGTTTGACAGTGATGAGGGGTGGTCGTTTGACCGCGACACCGTTACGGGACGCAGGCAAATAAGGCATTGATCGCTGAGATCCTGGTTGAAGACAGCTGAGGTGTATTTAAGAGGGTAAATTAGCAGATGATATCTATGAGGGTACCCATGTTTACGGATTTTAGGGTTGTACCTGGTAGGTTCGTTGATAATTTCGTTTGAGATTGAGGCATCTAGTTTTGGATTGTAGGATGGCCGGGTGGTGTTGTTAAGCATATCCCAATTTAGGTCACCAAGCAGTACGAACTCTGAGGATAAATGGGGGGCAATCAATTCACATATGTTGTCCAGGGCACAGCTGGGGGCTGAGGGGGGTCTGTAGCAAGCAGTGCCACAGTGAGAGACTTATTTCTGGAACGGTGGAAAAACATTGGCTAAAACTTTGTTTTGAATTTATAATGTTTTTTTATTCAAGCTTGGTTTGTTTTATAGAAGAAAGTTGAATAAATGTCTGTTACATCTTTGCTAGGCTCAAAGAAAGCACACGACGTCGACTGCTCAAATCAGAGGAAAAGTTTCAAAACCAACGGCAGTATTTAAAATCGAATCGACACAATAAACATGCACCTAGCTGTACAGTATTAATATCCCCTCTTCTACCCAAAAAAGGGGAGATAAAACCCCATGTTTGTCGTGTCATTTTTTAAATGTC
>JAGTTL010001596.1:0-13123 GCA_036851935.1 Coregonus suidteri | reverse complement strand
CTTGTTCTGGGGCAGGCGTGGGGAGGTTGCCTGGATACTGGGGGTGTGTGCTGGTTCTCTGTGCCCTGGTGACAGGCTATGCCAGCGCATGCCCTGCCCTGTGTACCTGCAGTGGCACCACGGTTGACTGCCATGGGCTGGGCATCAAAACCATGCCCCGGAATATACCCCGCAACACAGAGAGAATGTGAGTATATACTTCTGTGCTATACCAAAAATGTGTAGAATTGCAGTACTATACACCACTACACCTCTCTGTAGATAACCCTGTGTGTAGTGGGGTCAGTACTATACACCACTACACCTCTCTGTAGATAACCCTGTGTGTAGTGGGGTCAGTACTATACACCACTACACCTCTCTATAGATAACCCTGTGTGTAGTGGGGTCAGTACTATACACCACTACACCTCTCTATAGATAACCCTGTGTGTAGTGGGGTCAGTGCAATTTTCTGGATTATCTTGTGATCGGAACAAACTACTTATTTCACTCAACGAGATTGAAATAAATGGTGTTTCATTAAAAAGATGGGCCTGGCTGACATGGACTCTTTCCTCACCTTATACTCCTTGTGGTTATCCATGGTTGTTGGTTATTTACCAGGTAACAAGAAGTGAAAACTATACCAGGACTGAAGCAATAGACTGCTTATTTTACTAATCTAGATATTTAAATAAATGGTGTTTCTTTGAAAAGATGGGACTAGCTGACATGAAAAATATATTAAGGCGAAATTATCCACAGAGGCTGATTATCTTTCTGCACATCTCTTTATAATGATGGCTGCCATGGTAACACAAACGCAGGACATTGAATGCTACCTGAATTGACTCAGAAAAGTAACATACGTAGTCCAAAAGTATCACAGCGAGGTCAAACTAGTGTGTGTGTTAGTCAGATTATCCCGTGTCCACAGTGCATGTGGTGTTCTATGGTCTAAGCCATGCTCTCACTAAACTTCATATTTTCTCTGTCTCCCCTCCCAGAGGGCCTGAGGCTCTTGGAACATGACTGAGGACACCCTGGCCTGACACCTGGACCACGACTGAGGACACCCTGGCCTGACACCTGGACCACGACTGAGGACACCCTGGCCTGACACCTGGACCACGACTGAGGACACCCTGGCCTGACACCTGTACCACGACAGAGGACACCCTGGCCTGACACCTGGACCACGAAAGAGGACACCCTGGCCTGACACCTGGACCACGACAGAGGACACCCTGGCCTGACACCTGGACCACGACTGAGGACACCCTGGCCTGATACCTGTACCACGACAGAGGACACCCTGGCCTGACACCTGGACCACGACAGAGGACACCCTGGCCTGACACATGGACCACGACTGAGGACACCCTGGCCTGACACCTGGACCACGACAGAGGACACCCTGGCCTGACACCTGGACCACGACTGAGGACACCCTGGCCTGACACCTGAACCACGACTGAGGACACCCTGGCCTGACACCTGGACCACGACTGAGGACACCCTGGCCTGACACCTGGACCACGACTGAGGACACCCTGGCCTGACACCTGGACCACGACTGAGGACACCCTGGCCTGACACCTGGACCACGACTGAGGACACCCTGCCTGACACCTGGACCGCGACTGAGGACACCCTGGCCTGACACCTGGACCGTTACTGAGGACACCCTGGCATGACACCTGGACCGTTACTGAGGACAACCTGGCCTGACACCTGGACCACGACAGAGGACACCCTGGCCTGACACCTGGACCACGACTGAGGACACCCTGGCCTGACACCTGGACCACGACTGAGGACACCCTGGCCTGACACCTGGACTTGCCTGGCCCAATCACACCTGGCTCCACTCTACCTGTTACCTGCCTGTTACTTTAAAGTCCATAATTAACCCATAAAGCTCTGGATCCATTGTCTTACCTACTACTGCAACATTGTGTCAATTATTTCTCCTTTTATAGAATATATAATTTTTTTTACTAATGACTCAAATCCATTGTCCTTCTCCTAAATTGTGGACTTGCACATTTCTTCTCAACTCAGGAATTTAACAATGGTGTAAAGTAACTCAAGCCAATGCTTCCACCTATCCAATGCTTGGATATCCATGAGGAGAGGGATGGACAATTGGTATTATACAGGTAAAAGTTATAGGGGTTCTGCCTGTCGAGCCCCACCCTGCCTATTGTAAACCATTTCTCCATTCCATTCCCCCAGTTAATCAAATGAATTGGAGAGGCTGTGACTAGAATTGATGTAGTAAATTACTTTTCCTGTCTATTACAGTATTTTATAAACTTCCTTTATTGTGTATGTGTGTCCCTTTTGACGGTTTAATAAAACCTTTATTCAGTCAATAAATCCATATTTTCATTGATGGAATATTCAACAATGAGATGAATTAGTTTCATTGCAATTGTGTGTGATGTTGTTACCATTTAGACTCATCTAGCCTTGGCATGTGATGACTGATAAATACCTCAGCCATAGGAAATCATTGGGGAAAGAAGTCACTTCATGTTTGAACTAATCTTTATTTGTCTTGCTGTAATACAGAGATACAGACTGTATAAAAGCAGACATTCAAGACCCTATGGTCAGATGGCTTTTCATAAAGACATCATGGTAAGTAATGGAATCCAAGTTTCTGGGTATGTGGGGAGTGGGGTCAGTGACTTGATGGGGAGAAAGTACTAGTGGAGGCAGTAACAGGCAGGTAGCAGGTAGGGGGAACAAGGTGGGATTGGGCCAGGCACGTCCAGGTGTCAGGCCAGGGTGTCCTCAGTAACGGTCCAGGTGTCAGGCCAGGGTGTCCTCAGTCACGGTCCAGGTGTCAGGCCAGGGTGTCCTCAGTCGTGGTCCAGGTGTCTGGCCAGGGTGTCCTCAGTAACGGTTCCTGGTGTCAGGCCAGGGTGTCCTCAGTAAACGGTCCAGGTGTCAGGCCAGGGTGTCCTCAGTGACGGTCCAGGTGTCAGGCCAGGGGTGTCCTCAGTCCAGATGGTCCAGGTGTCAGGCCAGGGTGTCCTCAGTAACGGTCCAGGTGTCAGGCCAGGGTGTCCTCAGTAACGGTCCTGGTGTCAGGCCAGGGTGTCCTCAGTAACGGTCCAGGTGTCAGGCCAGGGTGTCCTCAGTAACGGTCCAGGTGTCAGGCCAGGGTGTCCTCAGTAACGGTCCTGGTGTCAGGCCAGGGTGTCCTCAGTCGTGGTCCAGGAGCCTCAGGCAAAATAAGTAGTGTTGTGATCACAAGACAACTCTAACAATTCAGTTAAAAAGAGCCAGTCAGGCAGAAAAACTATTACAGTAGATTCCCTGGCTGATATGGCTGCTACTTAGAAATACTATGACAGTAAATGAATAGATGACATTCACTGCTATAAAGCTGTCTCCAATAAAATCACATTTTACACAGACCCACCGCGGACCTTTGACAAATAAATATCTGTGTGAAAAGGCATCCTATGGTCTGTTTTGTCAGTGAACTCAATGTATTCCAAATACTAGTGGTAACCAGATTTTTTATATGTAATATGCCATTTAGCAGATGCTTTTATCCAAAGCGACTTACAGTCATGTGTGCATACATTTTTACGTATGGGTGTTCCCGGGGATTGAACCCACTACCCTGGCGTTACAAGCGCAATGCTCTACCAATTGAGCTACAGAGGATCCCAATAATGTAGATAGCCTAGTAAATGATGCCCCCCTCTGGTATGTTCTATTGCTAACTGTCTGGGACCCAGAGGGGTTGGGTTAAATGCAGCAGACACATTTAGGTTGAATGCATTCAGTTGTTCAACTCACGAGGTATCCCCTTTACCTTCATTGTTGTTTCCCTTTTTACAACTCAAATATATTTTACTTATTAAGTCAAAGACGACATTTACTGCAATACATTGGTCTCACATTATGTTAGCATAACTAGGCTACACGGAACCAAGGCTGACCCATTGTAAAATGAGAGGCTTTTGTTTTGTATTAAAACACGTTCCAGTCCAAAATGCCTAGCTCTGCCCACTGGGGCGTAGCTTACGGAGCCATAAAACCCGAAAATGGTTCCAATCGTTTTTTTCAGGATTCATTTTTCCATCTTGGATTTTAGAACTACACTGAACAAAAATATAAACACATGTAAAGTATTGGTCCCATGTTTCATGAGTTGAAAAAAAAGATCCCAGGAATTTTCCATACACACAAAAATCTGATTTCTCTCAAATTTTGGGCACAAATTTGTTTCCATCCCTGTTAGTGAGCATTTCTCCTTTTGCCAAGATAATCCATCCACCTGACAAAGTGTGGCATATCAAGAAGCTGATTAAACAGCCATGATCATTACCACAGGTGCACCTTGTGCTGGGACAATAAAGGCCACTCTAAGATGTGCAGTTTTGTCACACAACACAATGCAACAGATGTCCTCAAGTTTTGAGGGAGTGTGTGCAATTGTTATGCTGACTGCAGGAATGTCCACCAGAGCTGTTGCCAGATAATTTTATGTTAATTTCTCTACCATAAGCTGCCTCCAACTTCATTTTAGAGAATTTGGCAGTATGTCCAACTGGCCTCACATCCGCAGACCAAGTGTATGGCGTTTATGGCATTGTGTGGGCGAGGGGTTTGCTGATGTCAACGTTGTGAACAGAGTGCCCCATGGTGGCTGTGGGGTTATGTTCCTACGGACAACAAACACAATGCTTTTATCGATGGCAATTTGAATGCACAAAAATAGTGATGAGATCCTGAGGCCCATGTGAGGCCCGTTTTTAGGGGGGAGGGGAGGGGAGGGGGGGGTAGTTTTGATGATAACCACGCAAATATCCACGCAAATATCTCTCGGACAAGATAACTTTTATCAATAATTATGTCTAATTTTTTGAGGTGAAAATAATGATAAAACTCACCTTGTCCAAGAGAGAATTACATGGCTATCAAAATGTCATGCTAAGGTATACCTACACCAAACACACAATTAATATGAATTGTTTTTTTTATTTACCATGTAGAGAAATGGTTGGCGGAAAAACCATTGGAACCATTTCCTTGTTTTTATGATTATTATGATGCGTCCGCTGTGGCAGACGCTCGTCTTGCCTTATTATTTATTTAAATGCTGAGGAAATAAATACTCTGAAGCAGCAGCACGTAACATTGAAAACTCAGGTTGCAAAGCAGGAGAAGAAACTCTCTGAAATGGAGTCAAAGGTAAACGAGACTAACTGGTACAGTCGGAGATGGAATCTTCAAATTTACGGAATCGCAGAAAGATCTGACGAGAACATCAAATCAAAAGTGAAGGACATTTGCAGGGCGGAGAGATGTCCGGAGTGTCGGTAGTCCTGTGGAGGAAAAACGATGTCTAACAGACAGCTGTGGGATAAGGAGACGAATACTTGGATGATGGAGGAGGAATGGAAGGAAAAAGAGAGGCAGAGGTGGTCTAAGAGAGAGAGGGAGGAAGATTGTGAGCTTGAGTCGGGAAAAAGGGAGAAGGTTTGGTAAAGAAAGAATGGTAGGAAATGTAAGCAAAGTGAGCTGAAGACAGGAGGAGAAATGGAAGTGAATGAGGGGTGAAGTATCGGAGGTGGTAGGTGTGGTGAAGTGCTCAGAGCCAGAGGCTTGCGCAGGAGGGTCAGGATGAAGATGAGTCTGTGACAGTAGGAGTGAAGTTTCTTGGAAAAAGTGGACCCTTGCCTTTTGGCTGATCCATTTTCAAGATGGTTGAAAAAAGCGTTGGGATAGTGGAATCGGTGAGGGTAACCAGAAGTGGTCTAGTGATAATTGTTTGTGTTTCTGTTGGGCAGAGGGAGAAGCCGCTCAGAGTTAAACAAATGGGGGAAATAATTGTGAATTGTTTCGCTCTCAAGAAAAGGGCGCAATTGAAAGGAGTGGTTACTTGGGTAGCAGTAAATGTAAAAGTGGACCAACTGAAGGGGAAGATTTCCTGTGTTTGTGATGCTCGTCGTTTGGTGCGAAGCAAACAGGGTGGCGAGAGTGGGGAAACAGAAGAGTCATTGTCTGTTCTTTTGAGTTTTGAGGTTGAGTCTTTGCCTGACAGTGAAGTGAAGTTAGGATAAGTAAGTTATCCTGTACGAGCTTATGTGCGAATACATTACGATATTACAGGTGTCAAACTTATGGGCATGTGGCAGCAGAATGTAGAAGGGAGGTTCCAAGGTGTGAGAAGTGTTGTTTTGGCGGACGGTTGTTGGGGTTGGACCTGTGTTCTCCCTGGCGTCCTTTCCCCCTTGTGGCAGGGTGGGAAGTGGGTGCGTTTGCATGCTCGGCCCATTTCCTCTGCAGTCAACCATGTGGTGTGCATTTTTGTGTTTGGAAAGGTGCAGTGTTAATTGAGTGAGAGGGGAAATGGTTGCATATCCTAGAGCTTTCGGATGTCTATGAGCAGGGGTAGTGAGAGAGAGCTTTCAATTTTGTGTAGATGAGAGATATACATTTTTTAAATATAGAATACATCTAATTTAATGTTTTATTGTCCTATCATGATGGAAAGATCCCCAACCCTATATCCTGGACACCCACCTGAGTGACCCATACACCAAAGAGAAGTTCCCATCTCTTTTATGGACCTGCTGTGAGTATGCAGCCTAAACATAGAAATAAATGCGATCAGAGACCTACTTGAGCAGCACTGCCCCCTCAAGATTCTGATCCTGCCTGGCATGGTTGGTCCTACAAAGCCAGAGCCCCCTGATGGGAGGGCATTATATACAAGGAAATTCTCAAAGCTGCTAATGAGAAACCCTTGACGACCTTTTACCTAGCCCGGTGGGGATTCCGTGGGCTACACCCACCCAGGTAGTGGCAGTGCTGGCAACACTGGCTGCAGTAACCCATGGGGAGGGGGTCACACTCAGACAATCAGAGAGGGGGTTTTATCATTGTGGCCCAGGTGGCACAAAAATAATCAAAGGTCTGGACTGCACGGAGATTCTTGAAAAATGGTTACAACGGGGGACCAGAGTGTTTGTGTCTCAGGTGACGAGGGTGGATCTGATCTCCATCACCTAGGACATGCCATAGAGTAAGTAGATAATCAATCTGACATTGTCAATTTCTGCTCAATCTTGCAATGCTTTCTCAATCAGCTGTAAACTGTATGTGCACTCGTAAATCAGGTCCTTTCTTGAGTTGGGCTCTGGGATATAACAACCGTTGAGTATCTGATTTTATGGGTGGATTGTGTAGGAGGGGGGATGAGTGTGTTGGAGTATGTGAGTATGTGCGTGTGTGTTTGTCCGGCTCCGTTGTGGGGGGGGGGGGGGGGGGGGGGGGGGGGGGGGGGGGGGGGGGGGGGGTGGACCACGGTAATTATTTGCTAGGATAATAATCGCTTGTCAATAAATTTAATTTAATACAATGGCAATCCGGGTTATATGTTGTAAATCCTACGTATGAACTGCTGACATTATTACGTCATATTAATTGATAATGATGGAAAATAAGATATGCAAGATATTTTAATAGATATCTATTTTTTATAGTTATATATAGCGGTGACAGCATTGGAAATGCTTTTGGCGGTTAATCTGCCTTTCTGTTTGTGCGTGGCACTGTGTGCTGTTTTCGATGGATGGGTCCTGGCCTCTTGGGGGCCCTAGGGATCCGGAGGATGTGGTTGGGAATGCCGATCACTGGGATGACGGCTCAACTTGGGATGGGGAGGGGCTTTAGCGAGGGAATTAGTGGAGAACAATTGAAGGGATACTTAGTAGCATGCAAATATCATGGTACAGCTATATGGACACTCAATCATTATGTTTATTTTTTTTTATGGTAAATTTACAAACATATATAATGATGAATAGACTTGAAACTTGGTATCTCATTATTGGTGTATGGTGAAATAAGTATAGCCAGTATAATTGTAATGGCTTAGCTGATAATAACAAAGAAGAACAATATTACCATGGCTCAAAGAGAAAGGAATATAATATCTATCGTTTACAGGAAACTCATTCAACAATTCTGATGAAGTTGCGTGGAAAAAGGGAATGGGGGGGGGGCGAAATATACTTCTCCCATGGGGGGGGGGAAAGAAATTCAAAAGGGTGAATTATATTAATTAATAGTAATTTCGATCCGAATGTGCAAATTGTCCAAATAGATACGCAAGGTAGATGGATTATTTTAAATATGTTATTGGACAATAAACAGATATGGCTCATTAACATTTACGGACCAAATAATGATGATCCAACTTCTTGAAAATATATATAATAAATGATCAACCCTGCAAGCATTCAAGACAATATTATTATGGTGGGGGGATTATAATACTGTTTTAAATAGCTCAATGGACCGTAAAGGAAATCACCACCACAAACAATGTCATGGATACATTAGAACTAGTAGATATATGGAGGCTTAAATATCCTGATCTAGTGAGATATACATGGCGGAGACTCAATCAAGCTAGTCGTCTTGACTTCTTTCTTATCTCATTCTCGTTGGCACCAAAAGTTTAAAAAGTGTTGATAGGGGACAGAATGCGGTCGGACCATCATATAATTGGACATATACATTACTCTTACTGAATTTCAACGTGGGCGAGGATATTGGAAATTTAATCAAAGCCTATTGGATGATAATTTATTTTTAACTAGGAAAAGGAATTATAACTTACTTTTTCCGACATAACTGTCAGGTGGCGACGGTGAAATGCGGGTAGGCGAAGTCAAACGCAGGACACAGAGCTTACTGGAAACGTACTTTACTTGACAGTAACAAGGAAATAAAACCAATTCTATACAAGGAGGAAAACAACCTGCACACTAACACTGCCGAAGACGAATACAATAACACACAACACACAATGCACGACAGAGGGTTTAAATAGGGGAAACAATACAACATAATGGGGACAGGTGTACCCAATCAGGACAAAACAAATCAAAACACCGAAACATAGATCGGTGGCAGCTAGTACTCCGGGGACGACGAACGCCGAAACCTGCCCGAGCAAGGAGGAGGAGCAGCCTCGGCTGATTCCGTGACAGTACTCCCCCCCTTGACACGCGGCTCCAGCCGTGCGCCGACCCCGGTCCTCGGGGGACGGCCAGGAGGACGCGGAGCAGGCTAGTCGGATGACTCCGGTGGAAGTCCCTCAACATGGAGGGATCTAGAATGTCCCTCCTGGGGACCCAGCACACCGTTTCCTCCGGACCGTACCCCTCCCACTCCACGAGATACTGCAGGCCCCCCGTCCAACGCCTCGAATCCAAGATGGAACTGACTGAGTACGCCGGAGCCCTCCTCGATGTCCAACGGGGGCGGAGGAGCCCTCTCGTACCTCATTCTCCTGGAGTGGACCAGCCACCACCGGCCTGAGGAGAGACACATGGACACGAGGGGTATTGCGATAATACCTGGGCAGTTGTAACCTATAACATACCGTCGTTCAATCTCCTCAGGACTTTAAGGGCCCACAAAAACGCCGACCCAGCTTCCGTCAGGGCAGGCGAAGGGGCAGGTTTCGGGTCGAGAGCAGACCCGGTCTCCCGGTGCATACACCGGAGCCTCGCTGCGGTGGCGATCGGCGCTCGCCTTTTGACGCCCTGATGGCCCGCTGCAGATGGACGTGCGCAGCGTTCCAAGTTTCTTCCCACGAGCGCCGAAACCACTCGTCACCGCAGGGGCTTCTTCCGTCTGGCTCTGATGCCAAGGTGCCAGAAAACCAGGCTGATACCCTAACACACTGGAAAGGCTTAAGGTTAGTGGACGAATGGCGGAGGGAGTTTTGGGCTATCTCTCTGCCAGGGAATATATCACGACCACTCCTCTTGCCGTCCTGGCACTATCGACCTCAGAAACATACCCACATCCTGGTTAACTCTTCCACCTGCACCATTACTCTGGGGGTGAAAACCTGAGGTAAGGCTAATCAAGACCCCCAGACGTTCCATAAATGCCCTCCAGACTCTAGAGGTGAACTGGGGACCCCGATCAGACACTATATCCTCAGGCACCCCATAGTGCCGGAAGACGTGTGTAAACAGGGCCTCAGCAGTTTGTAGGGCAGTAGGGAGACCTGGCAGGGGAATGAGATGGCAGGCTTTAGAAAACCGATCCACAACGACCAGAGCGTAGTGTACCTGGGAGGGGGAGGTCCGTGACAAAATCTCCGATAGGTGAGACCACCCGTTGTGGAACGGGTGGGGGTTTTTTAATTTCCCCCTGGGCAGGGCCCGGGGCCCAACGGGCACACACCGAGCAGGAGGAAACAAAAACCCTCACGTCCTTAGCTAAGGGTTTGGGCCCAACCAACTTCTCACAAAGGCGGGGCCTGCCCCCATACCCGGATGCCCAAAGGGGAGGGTGAGTTAGCCCAGTATATCAAACGTTGCGAAACCTCGAGCCACTACCTCCGACCCTCGGCCCTGTGGAGGAGTAGGGTGGGAACGTAACGCCCGCTCGATTTCCCATCCACCTCCCACACCCCCGGGGTCCAGTAAGAAAGACTCCGGGAGTATGGGAGGGGGCCAAATTGACTCTCCTCTTGTCATATTTCGGGAAGGGGTCTGCCTTAGCGTTCTGGGACCTGGATATAGGGGGCTTAAATACAAAAGGAAAGAAACTTTGACCCCCTTTGCTGGCGAGGATTCAGCCCCTCGCTGCCCGGATGTACTCCGGTTACGATGGTCGTCAGAAGAAAAAGGGTGTTTACCCCTCAAGCCCAATGTTCCACACCTCGGGGCTTGAACCACAGCCAGCAGTCCCTACCCCCACGTCATAATTGCGCTCCCCCGGGCTGAGCATTTGAATAGAAAGCACGGGGGCGGAGTTTAGGGGGCTTTCCCAGCGCTGGACAGCACACCCCGATCCCCAGCCTCGGAAGGTCCCCCCCCACCGGAATCCCAAAAGGGGGATCCGGATGCCCACACCGGACCCGAGGAAAACAGGCCTTCAACGTTTAAACGCCCTGTCCCCCTAGCTGACCCTGCAGGGACCGGACCCCCCTTTAGCAGAGAGGAAAAGGGGGGCTGCTACCTGTCCAAAACCCTGGATAAAACCCCCGGTAAAATTTTGGGAAAACCCAAGAAGCGCTTTTCCCCCCTTTACCCTGGTGGGAGTCTCCAATTTTCCACGAGAAAAACGGTCAATCTCCCCTCTCTACCCCCGACACGGGCAACCGATGTCCCGAAAGGGAAAGGGGCCCCGGGAAAACAGACATTTTTTCCCCCTTTTGCATAAGTCCAACATTCCCAAACACTCGACGCACCAGGGGGCACATGCCCCGGCTCGGTAGCGGAATATATTAGAAGTATCAATATATACCCCAACACCCTGTCCCTCAAATCCCGGAAAATCCTCCACAAAAGATTGGGAAAACGAAGGGCTTCTTAACCCGATGGGATGACGGGTATCATAGTGCCCAAGGTGGACGAATGCGTCTTCCACTCCTCCCTCCTTAAAGCGCCCAGGTTGTCGCGCTCCTAAGATCCAATTTTGTGAAAAACTGCGCCCAGTGTATGATCCTAACTAGCAAACGGGGGGGAGGATAGCTGTATTTTTGGGGGATCTATTTGACCACGGTAAACAATACCGGGGGTAAACCCCATCCTTCTTCTTCCAAAAAAAAAACTTGAGGAAAAGGGGAAGTAGATGGCCCTTGTAACCCTGTTCAAAAATTCGGTGACGTAGGTTTCCATAGCGGGGCCCCTCCTCCGAGACAGGGATACACGGACTACGTGGAAGGCAGCGCCTCCTGGAGGGGCTTCGCACAATCCCCCCGTGATGAGGTGGTAAATTTATCCCTTTTTCTTATGAAGGGGGAGCCAAAACGGCATATCAGGGGGAATTTTCAAGGGGGGAACTTGGTTTCGGGCTTTTCCCCCGTCTTGCCCCATGGAAACCCCACCAACCGCCCCGTACCCGATCAACCATCCCTGGAGAGCTTTGCTGCCATGAAAGGTTGGGGGCATGAGTGTTAACCAGGGAACCTCAACACCCCGGGAAAAACCCGGGGAATCAAACAAATACAAACAACTATTCCTCATGACCTCCTCTTTTTATCCGGGGGGGCGCCATGACCTCCTACTCAACCCAACCCAACGGGGGGTTTTTTCTAGGGCAGAATGGGGAGGGGACTCAACAGGGCGATGGAATCCCAATATAGGGGGGAAATGGCGTCATTAAATTCCCAGCTGCCTGAATCTCTAGCGCCTTAGCTGGGGGTGAGGAGAAACCTGGGAAACCCATTTTAAAACACATATGATCACGGAGAGCTCGGGTAGTTGGGGGCCTACTCACCCGGAAGATCTCAGTGCTCGCCCCCTGCCTCAATTTCCCAGGGACCCCCCCAGCACCACCCGCAGTGTGTCCTCTGGGCCACAGTTTTTTGAGGGGACGGGCCCCCCTCCTGGTTCCCTCCTGGTCCCCCTAAAACCCGACCCCCCACTCCATAGGGGGCTGGAAGTGCTGGGGATGGAATGGCGGCCCCAATCCGGACGTCCGGGTGCCAACAGGGTATCCAGGGAAGACATGTCCTAGTTGGTCAAAGCGAGGGTTTGGGTCCCTGGGCTAATTCCCCCAGCATCCTCCCCCAGGCTGCTATGTAGTGGTCGTGAGGGGCCCTCTCATTCCATCCCTGTTTGTGTAGTGTCCGGGTGTCCAGCGCGAAATCCCGCGCGTCCCCTCCCCTGTCTAAGTGGAATAAGCTCACCCGCCGTTTACCCCTGGGGGATGATCGAAAACTGCCCCGGAAACGGTGGGTGAACCCGCATAGCTGCCTACGGGGTCTATCCCACCCCCCTTTGGCGTTGGGCCATTCCCGCCCTTTCCCACGAAGGAAGAGGGGGGACACCTCCGTATCCCCGGGGGGGGGAATGGGGGAGGGAGGTTCAAACCTGGAGTACAAAAACCCCGACACCCGGCCGCGGGGGGCCATCATAAAACCCTCGGGAGCGAGAGCCTAAACCCCTGGATCCGGAGATGGACCATGGGTTGGTGATGGGGGGGTATGTAGGATGAGGTGGGGCAAACCTCCACTTCCCATCGCCCCAAGGGGTCCATCACCCCCTTTGGGTGGGGGTACCCAGGGGCTGGATCACGGCCTCTTGTTGGGTTACACGCTCCTCCATGCTCCCCTGAGCGCCCGGGGGCCCGT
>JAGTTL010001595.1:0-13130 GCA_036851935.1 Coregonus suidteri | reverse complement strand
CTCCACTTGCCGTGTTTGGTGGAAGAAGAAGGATGAGTACAACCCCAAGAACACCATCCCAACCATGAAGCATGGAGGTGGAAACATCATTCTTTGGGGATGCTTTTCTGCAAAGGGGACAGGACGACTGCACCGTATTGAGGGGAGGAGGGATGGGGCCATGTATCGCGAGATCTTGGCCAACAACCTCCTTCCCTCAGTAAGAGCATTGAAGATGGGTCGTGGCTGGGTCTTCCAGCATGACAACGACCCGAAACACACAGCCAGGGCAACTAAGGAGTGGCTCCGTAAGAAGCATCTCAAGGTTCCTGGAGTGGCCTAGCCAGTCTCCAGACCTGAACCCAAAAGAAAATCTTTGGAGGGAGCTGAAAGTCCGTATTGCCCAGCAACAGCCCCGAAACCTGAAGGATCTGGAGAAGGTCTGTGGGCCAAAATCCCTGCTGCAGTGTGTGTAAACCTGGTCAAGACCTACAGGAAACGTATGATCTCTGTAATTGCAAACAAAGGTTTCTGTACCAAATATTAAGTTCTGCTTTTCTGATGTATCAAATACTTATGTAATGCAATAAAATGCAAATTAATTACTTAAAAATCATACAATGTGATTTTCTGGATTTTTGTTTTAGATACAGTCTCTCACAGTTGAAGTGTACCTATGATAAAAATTACAGACCTCTACTTGCTTTGTAAGTAGGAAAACCTGCAAAATCAGCAGTGTATCAAATACTTGTTCTCCCCACTGTATCACCCCTGTTCACTGTTAATCTACTCATTCATTCTATGAGCCCTGACAAGCAGCAGCCTCCATTCACTGGATGGATGGAAATGAATGATGGCTCTGGTTTGTTGGTGTGGGTTAGGGGAGATGTGGAGTCCAGTAGAGTGACTTACCTGAACAGGTGTCAGCTGGGCTCTTGGGTCAAAGACTCGCAGCTTTTTGTCCTAGAAAAGAGGAGAGGAAAGATGCATATTGAGGTAACTTGGAAAATGACACAGAAGCACTCACAATCAACGCCACAAATATTTTTTTCAACAGTTCTTTAGATTTGAATCAGAAGCCCAAACTGATTGGTCCTCTTCTTACTCTTCTAAATCTTCAAAAAATGTTTATGGCCTTAAATAGTGCAATTACTGCATTATCCTGGTATTTGTAGAAGCCATGCATGATTACAGTGAACCACTATAACATCTTGAAATAACTTCCCATAGTCCATGAAATGACTGACAATTTCATTTCAGCAGACAAAAATACACTCACTGGCCAGTTTATTAGGTACACCACCCCGTTCACGAAAATGGTTCGCTCCTACAGACAATGAGTCACGTGACCGTGGCTTGCTATATAAAACAGGCAGACAGGCATCGAGGCATTCAGTGGGCAAAACAAGTGACCTAAGCGACTTTGAGCGTGGTATGATCGTCGGTGCAAGGCGCGCACCGGTTCCAGTATCTCAGAAACAGCCGGCCTCCTGGGCTTTTCACGGTGCAGTACAATAATAACGGCGCAGTACAACAGTGGTGTGCAGAACGGCGTCTCGGAACGCACAACTCGTCGGTCTTGTCACAGATGGGCTATTGCAGCAGACAACCACAAACAAGAAGAAGCTGCTCCAGTGGGGATGCGATCACCAACACTGGACAATTGAGGAGTGGAAAAACATTGCCTGGTCCGACGAATCCTGGTTCCTGTTGCGTCATGCTGATGGCATAGTCAGGATTTTGCGTAAAGCAGCATGAGTCCATGGCCCCATTCTGCCTGGTGTCAACGGTACAGGCTGGTGGCGGTGGTGTAGGGAATGTTTTCCTGGCACATGTTAGGTCCCTTGATACCAATTCAACAATGTTTCCATGCCCCAAAGAATTCAGGCTGGAGGCAAAGGGAAGTCCAAACCCATACTAGATGGGTGTACCTAATAAAATTAAGGAAATTCACATGAGCACCACAATGCCTACTCCATCCATGCTCTACCAAGGTTTTCCAGCACACAGCTTTGACCTACTACAGTAGCTATGTTGGTCTATTGTATTTCAAACAATGTGTATGCAGGTTGCTTAGGATTCAAACCTTCTCGGACTATATTACTGGAGCCAGGAGTTACAGCAGACTATGTAACTGGAGCTAGAAGGTGTTCCTGACCATGTGGTCTGAACCGGTAAAACTCTGGGCCCTGTATATGTATCAGATCTGACTGATCCTCTGAGCCCTTTTCCATAGAACATCTCAGAGTAGGAGATGCTGATCTAGGATCAGGTCCTACCTGTCCATATAATGGTATTTATTATGATCTAAAATGAAAAACTGATCCTAAATCAGTACTCCTACTCGGAGATGCTTTATGAATAGCGGCCCTGATCATAGAGCAGTATTCCAGTGACCCCTCCTTGCCCTATTGCGTCCCCCCCAACCCCCCTTTACCCTACCCCCACTTCACTTCACCCCCACTGACCATCAGCACACGGCAGTAATCAGGCCAACCAATCAGAGTGGGGATTCTCTGTGATTGAGAGGAAATGGGGTGTAATGGGAACAGGCTGTGGCCGGGGACATTCCTGTCCTGGTGTGTGTGTGTGTGTGTGCCACTCACGACAGAGGGCTCAGATATCACAGTTAACAACCACTGACAGAAACACACAGCATAATAACAGGTAATAACTATAATAACCCTTAGACCAAACACAAACCCCACTAAGACATCATTACATGTCAGAAATAATCACGGCAATGACACTGACTGATACAAGGACTCAGGTTTCTGTGCACTTACACACACATATAGCCAACAGACACACATAACCAGAAAACAGGAAGACAGGCAGGCAGACAGGCAGGCAGACCAGCATTAACCTTTCTGTGAGACACACACACACACACACCCCAGCTGAAATCAAAGTTGAAGAAAGGGATTGTTGAGAGGAAGGGGTTCCCCTGGCCTTGCCTTCAAAGACCGAGTTCAAAGTGTGTGTGTGTGTGTTGTGTTTTCCCCAGCAGTCGCCACTTTGGATGATGGATTTATTTGCTGTTTACTGCTTGGAATAACAAACAGGGCTTTTCCTAATCCTACAGCTCTGTTGTGTGTGTGTGTGTGTGTGTGGTGGAAGCCCACCCAGAGGTTAGTGTAGCCTAAGGCTGTGGCTTTGGGTCTCTGTGACCCAGGCTTCAGCCAGGGCTCAGAGACCACAGTGCCAGGCCCAGTCCGAGCGACACACACACACACAGACACAGACACAGCAGGGAAAACACAGCAGACTAGGCAGGGTGGACAGATCATCAACCGTCGCCCCTAGAGACTGGCTGCCCTTACTGACCTTAACACATTACAAACACACAGACACACACCCGTGTACACACACCACACACACACACACTACCCTTGCCAACAGAGAACTATTCAGTGTACTCACAACAAACAAAATCATCTGCCGGAGGGGAAACTATCTGGCTGCAAACACCTAGATGAGAGTCAGTCACATGCAGATGTGTCCACCATTGGAAACAGACACACTCAAACAGTCAAACAGACCCTCATAACCTCCTGACAATAACCTATTGGCTTTAAACACGCACAGGCACGCACGCACGCACACACGCACGCACGATCCACCCTTTCTCATAAATGCACAGATGGGGTGCCCACTCTCCCTAACACAAACACAAGTGTGTGTGTGTGCAGAGAGTGCAGCTGTTTAATCAAAGCAGCATTGAGCTCACCTCATTCTCAGGCTGCTGTTAATGAGTTCTACCCTGCTGTAGAGCTTTCACACACACACACACACACACACACAAACAACCTCCCCTTTCCAGTCGTCCATGGCAACTCCCCACAAAAAAAACAGTGTCAATCACCAGTGACTGACAGTCCAGACTGTGTGACATCAGGAGGAGTTGGTTCACACACTGATAATAACTAATAACTTTTCTTAAATCATGTGTGTGTGTGTGGTGTGTGTGTGTGTGTCTATTAAACAGAGCTGGATAAAAAGTATATCCAATATGAAGAGAAAAGGGGAATATCTGCTCACTGTGAAAAACCCATTTTAACAGAAGCTATAGGAGTTCATGCCTGCTGCTGCAGACAACAGCATGGGGTGAAAGTGAAAGGAGCTGCTCAGTACATGAAGACAAACAGAGAGGTAGTGAGAGAGGAATGGTATAGGAACTGTTTCTGTTTTGGTGTAGGATTGATGGAACAGGATAGAGATGGTGAACTGCAGTGTTTAAAATCTGTCTGTTACAGCCCTTGATGGAATATGCGTCTCTAGGCCCCTAAATCTGGGTAGTATGTATTAGAGCACACCATAGCAAAACATTTTGAAACAGAAAACGAAAATGAGCGTTTCTTATTGGTAGTTTCTTCCATTTAGCGCCTAATGAACACACCCCAGGTCTGTCATGATGAGTGCTGCTCACTCGTTGACGGATGGATGGCCACAGTCTCCCTTCATCTGACGTAGCACACCCCTACGTTCACCCACTTGGTTGAGCCCGGCCCCAATTGAACACACATGTTGGCAGGGCCTATTCGCTTTAATGAAGGGGATTGGAGAGATTGAAGGGCCCATTGAGTTAAACTACACCCCTGGTCTCAGTCAACCTAGAGAGGGCAGAACCTCTGGAACCCAGACACTCTAATCTAGTGTCACATTTCTCCTCCACTCTGTTTCTCCCTTTCTTTTTCTGTCTTTCGCTTTTTCTCTTTCTTCTCTGTCCATCTCTCTGCCTCTCTCGCTCGGTCTCTTTCTCTCTCACTCACTCTCTCCCGCTTTATACCCCCCTCCACTCTCTCAGGCCAGCAGCAGCCCTCCTAAGGACTATCATCATGTCAAGAGTAATGCTGGTCTGAGCACGGGCCATTACTGACTGACTGATGGGCCAACTCCTTTCTGGTCACTGGGAATACAAACATGGGAAAATGACACCCAGTCTGACACACACAACTGTTAAACACACAGAGTCATACGACAGCCTGTCTTCTCTGTAGGTTTTGATCCTGCTTGGTCTACTAAAATGGTAATGTAATGGTAATGTTCCTTATGGAAACATTTTTAAATGTTTTGCAACAGAAATCTAAAATTAGCGTTTCTTATTGCACAAGTTCAGGTAGTCCCTCCCTGTTTCAATCAAAGATATACATTTTTATGTTTGGTGCCTAATGAACACAAGCCACCCAAGGCTCTCTCTCTGTCTCAGCGAATCCAACCAGATTATCTATGAATGTCTGTATGTGACACATCTACCTTACCTGTCACCCTAGACCCACTTCAATTTGCTTACCACCCCAATAGATCCACAGACGATGCAATCGCCATCACACTGCACACTGCCCTATCCCACCTGGACAAGAGGAATACCTATGTAAGAATGCTGTTCATTGACTATAGCTCAGCATTCAACACCATAGTACCCTCCAAGCTCATCATTAAGCTTGAGGCCCTGGGTCTGAACCCCGCCCTGTGCAACTGTGTCCTGGACTTCCTGACGGGCCGCCCCCAGGTGGTGAAGGTAGGAAACAACATCTCCACTTCGCTGATCCTCAACACTGGGGCCCCTCAGGGGTGCGTGCTCAGCCCCCTCCTGTACTACCTGTTCACCTATGACTGCGTGGCCAAGCACGCCTCCAACTCAATCATCAAGTTTGCAGACGAAACAACAGTAGTAGGCTTGATTACCAACAATGACGAGACCGCCTACAGGGAGGAGGTGAGGGCTCTGGGAGTGTGGTGCCAGGAAAATAACCTCTCACTCAACGTCAACAAAACAAAGGAGATAATCGTGGACTTCAGGAAACAGCAGAGGGTGCACCCCACTATCCACATTGACGGGACCGCAGTGGAGAAGGTAGAAAGCTTCAAGTTCCTTGGCGTACACATCATCGACAAACTGAAATGGTCCACCCACGCAGACAGTGTGGTGAAGAAGGCGCAACAGAGCCTCTTCAACCTCAGGAAGCTGAAGAAATGTGGCTTGGCACCTAAAACCCTCACAAACCTTTACAGATGCACAATTGAGAGCATCCTGTCGGGCTGTATCACAGCCTGGTACGGCAGCTGCACCGCCCGCAACCACAGGGCTCTCCAGAGGGTGGTGCGGTCTGCCGAACGCATTACCGGGGGCAAACTACCCGCCACAAGACACATACAGCACCCGATGTCACAGGAAGGCCAAAAAGATAATCAAGGACATCAACCACCCGAGCCACTGCCTGTTCACCCCGCTATCATCCAGAAGGCGAGGTCAGTACAGGTGCATCAAAGCTGGGACCGAGAGAATGAAAAACAGCTTCTATCTCAAGGCCATCAGACTGTTAAATAGCCATCTCTAGCACATTAGAGGCTGCTGCTGCCTATTGAAATCACTGGCCACTTTAAGAAATGGAACACTAGTCACTTTAATAATGTTTACATATCTTGCACTACTCATCTCATATGTATAGACTGTATTCTATTCTATAATATTCTATTGTATCTTAGTCCATGCCGCTCTGTCATTGCTTGTCCATATATGTATTCTTAAATTCCATTCCTTACAAGTTTTGTGTGTATTGGGTATATGTTGTGAAATTGTTAGATATTACTTGTTAGATATTACTGCACTGTTGGAGCTAGAAGCACAAGCATTTCGCTACACCCGCTATAACATCTGCTAAACACGTGTATGTGACAAATAACATTTGATTTGATTTGAAGTGTGCAAGAGAGAGGGAGAGGACAAGGAAAGTACACTGAAATTTGCCACAGCACATACCTCAAAGGCAGGAACTGTTAAAAAATGAGTTATGTTAACCCCCGCTGATGAAAAGGCCCCTGCCTACTCTTCAAGTTCAACTACAACTATTCATGAAACAATTCCACTTCTACTCATAAACTCCCTCTCTCTCTCTCTCCCTCTGCCCCCCTTCCCATAAACCCCTAGCTACCGCCACTCTGGCACGCCCTACTCAACCACACACACGATGGAAATCCCTTCCAGCATGGTTATTATTTCCTTTACAACAGGAGGGGGCACCACGCATGCCTCCATGCCCAGGTCCTCTCTCCTGGGGTGCTAAATCACCCGCTCTTGAGGCCTTGCGACGGGCCTCTGTGGCCAGGTGAGGATTGACGTCCCCTCCTGCGTGTGTTTTTCACCTCCACTCTTTACTTTGCTTTAAAAATGCTGTAACTCCCAGAGCCTGTCAGGGAGCTGGGGGTGGAGGTAAGGCCCTTACTATAGCTCCCTTCTCCCCAGGAGAGGCAGGGGTCGGGCGGGGAGAGTGTGACGTTCTGGCTCCGGGACTCTTAGTAGTGAGCCAGGGTTGTCATTTTCATTTGGGTGTAGTTTCTATGTGGGATCTAGTTGTTTCATTTCTATGTTTGGTTTTGATGTTGATTTAGTCATATGACTCCCAATCGGAGGTAACGAGTGTCAGCTGTCGGCTCGTTATCTCTGATTGGGAGCCATATTTATACTGTGTGGTTTCACCTTGGTTTTGGTGGGTTTGTGTTTCCTTGTTGCTGTTAGTCATTATCAGTATTGAACTTCACTTTCGTCTTATTTGGTTTGTTGTTTTGATCGTGGTTTCTTATAAATAAAGTCTACGATGTTCGCTCAACACGCTGCGCTTTGGTCTCCTCCTTTTGACGATCGTGACAGAAAAAACCCACCATAAAAGGACCAAGCAGCGCGTCCAGGAGCAAAGGGTCTGGACATGGGAGGAACTGTTGGACGGTAAAGGGTCCTGGACTTGGGAGGAGATCCTGGATGGTATGGATCGCCGACCATGGAACGAGACGGTGGAGAGGCGACGGCGAGAGGAGCAACGGCATCGCAGGGCCATCGTCGGAAGGACGGGAGGCAACCCCAAAAAATTTTTTGGGGGGGGCACATGGCTTGGGCGGCTGGGGCAGCAGGAGGCTGCCACAGGGAGAAAAAAGGAGAGAAGGCTAACGGAGTACGGGAGCCATTGGCGAGTAGAGGGAGGGAAGTGTGTGTGGCACGGCGTGAAAGACTGATGTGTGTTGCCAGTCCGGGGGATATAAGATTCCTGATCCTCGGTTGAGGCCAGTGGTGTGTGTTCCCGGTACGGACCGGCCTGTTCCTACTCCAAGCACCAGGTCCACGGTGTGCTACGCCAGCCCGGCCCGGCCTGTTCCGGCCACTCGCACCAGGGATGCGGTGCGCGTCGCCAGCCCAGCCCGGCCTGTTCCTGCTCCACGCACCAGGGATAGGGTGCGCTTCGCCAGCCCGGCCCGGCCTGTTCCTGCCACTCGCACCAGGGATACGGTGCGCGTCGCCAGCTCAGCCCGGCCTGTTCCTACTCCACGCACCAGGGATACGGTGCGCTTCGCCAGCCCGGCCCGGCCTGTTCCGGCCACTCGCACCAGGGATACGGTGCGCGTCGCCAGCCCAGCCCGGCCTGTTCCTACTCCACGCACCAGGGATACGGTGCGCTTCGCCAGCCCGGCCCGGCCTGTTCCGGCCTCTCGCACCAGAGATACGGTGCGCGTCGCCAGCCCAGCCCGGCCTGTTCCTGCTCTCCGCACTAGGCCTACGGTGCGTCCCCAGGGCCAAGCATGCCCTGTTGCTTCTCCCCGCACTAGCCCTGAGATGCGTGTCCTCAGCCCGGTACCTCCAGTTCCGGCACCACGCATGGAGGCCTACGGTGCGTCCCCAGGGCCAAGCATGCCCTGTTGCTTCTCCCCGCACTAGCCCTGAGATGCGTGTCCTCAGCCCGGTACCTCCAGTTCCGGCACCACGCATCAGGCCTACGGTGCGTCCCCAGGGCCAAGCATGCCCTGTTGCTTCTCCCCCACTAGCCCTGAGATGCGTGTCCTCAGCCCGGTACCTCCAGTTCCGGCACCACGCACCAGGCCTACGGTGCGCCTCAGACGGCCAGAGTCTGCCGTCTGCCCAACGGGGCCTGAACTGTCCCCATCTGCCCAACGCCGTCTGAACTGCCCGTCTGCCCAACGGCGCCTGAACTGTCCGTCTGCCCAACGCCGTCTGAACTGCCCGTCTGCCCAACGGCGCCTGAACTGCCCGTCTGCCCAACGCCGTCTGAACTGTCCGTCTGCCCAACGCCGTCTGAACTGCCCGTCTGTACTGAGCCTGCAAAGCCGCCCGTCTGCCATGAGCCTTCAGAGCCGTCCGCCAGACCGGAGCCGCTAGAGCTCTCCGCCAGACAGGATCAGCCAGAGCCTTCCGCCAGACAGGATCAGCCAGAGCCTTCCGCCAGACAGGATCAGCCAGAGCCTTCCGCCAGACAGGATCAGCCAGAGCCTTCCGCCAGACAGGAGCAGCCAGAGCCTTCCGTCAGACCGGATCAGCCAGAGCCTTCCGCCAGACAGGATCAGCCAGAGCCTTCCGCCAGACAGGATCAGCCAGAGCCTTCCGCCAGACAGGATCAGCCAGAGCCTTCCGCCAGCCAGGAGCAGCCAGAGCCTTCCGCCAGACGGGATCAGCCAGAGCCTTCCGCCAGCCATGAGCAGCCAGATCCGTCAGCCAGCCATGAGCAGCCAGATCCGCCATTTAGTCAGGTGCTGCCCCTTAGTCCAGTGCTGCCCCTTAGTCCAGTGCTGCCCCTTAGTCCGGTGCTGTCCCTTAGCCTGGTGCTGCCTCTTAGTCCGGTGCTGCCCATTAATCCAGGTGGGTTTAAGTGGAGGGTGGTCATTGGGAGGAGGTTAAGAAAGCGGGTAGTAACTATAGTGGGGTGGTGGTCAAGCCCGGAGCCGGAACCGCCTCCGGGGAGCAACACCCACCCAGCCCTCCCCTATTGTGGGGTTGTGAGGCGCGGTCGCAGTCCGCGCCTTTAGGGGGGGTACTGTGACGTTCTGGCTCCGGGACTCTTAGTAGTGAGCCAGGGTTGTCATTTTCATTTGGGTGTAGTTCTATGTGGGATCTAGTTGTTTCATTTCTATGTTTGGTTTTGATGTTGATTTAGTCATATGACTCCCAATCGGAGGTAACGAGTGTCAGCTGTCGGCTCGTTATCTCTGATTGGGAGCCATATTTATACTGTGTGGTTTCACCTTGGTTTTGGTGGGTTTGTGTTTCCTTGTTGCTGTTAGTCATTATCAGTATTGAACTTCACTTTCGTCTTATTTGGTTTGTTGTTTTGATCGTGGTTTCTTTATAATAAAGTCTACGATGTTCGCTCAACACGCTGCGCTTTGGTCTCCTCCTTTTGACGATCGTGACAGAGAGGCAGGGGCAGTGGGGGAGAAGAGGCCTGGGTCGTTTCCATTAGGGAACAACATAGCGAAACATTTTGCAATGGAAAACAAAAACAAGGGTTTTTTATTGGACAAGTCCAGGTAGTCCCTCCCTGTTTCAGCCTATTTTCTTCCATTTGGTGCATAATGAACATGATCCTGGATGTATGCATTGTTGGGGTTAGGGGTCACTTGGGTTTTCTGCATGCGGGGGCCTGATGGATGCCGTCCTACACGAAACAGTTACGTACCCTGCCTCCACTGCCTCGTTAAGGCCTAATTAATGACACATCCAATGTTCCGTTCTGTTTTCAGAAAGAAAGAAAGAAAGAAAGAAACTTGCCAGACAACTAACACACTAACTAATCTTAATAGGAAGGCTTGGCTGCTCAGTGCGGATCACGCACCCTTGCATTAGTTCATGCCTCTGTCAACACGATCAAACTATTATAACGCTAAAACAATTAGACAAACTGGCTATTACAGTATATCACTGATTTTTCCAAATCTCATCTCTCTTTCTCAATCCCTGAGTTTAGAACCCAGTAAAAAAAGCGGGACACGGTCAGTCAGAGTGCAATATCTACACCCGGGTTAATGAGTGTCATCCCTGTTGACTCGTTGATGGAATGATCGGCTCAAAAACAGATGCTGTTTAATGTCTGGTAGCGCCAACCAGGCAAACTGGGGGATAAGATGTTCCGTTGGCGGCATCTACAGGTGAGACGCGGCTACTACAGCTACAACAGTATTGCATCCCAGGTTGACAGTGCTTTTAGAAACACTCTTGGGGACCTCCCGAGTGGCGCAGCTGTCTAAGGCACTGCATCGCAGTGCTTGAGGCATCACTACAGACCTGGGTTCGATCCCAGGCGGCCATGGCCGGGAGACCCATGAGGCGGCGCACAATTGGCCCAGCGTCGTCCGGGTTAGGGGAGGGTTTGGCCGGACGGTATTTCCTTGTCCCATCGCGCTCTAGCGACTCCTTGTGGCGGGCCGGGCGCCTGCAAGCTGACTTCAGTCGCCAGCTGGACGGTGTTTGCTCAGACACATTGGTGCGGCTGGCTTCTGGGTTAAGCGAGCAGTGTGTCAAAAAGCAGTGCGGCTTGGCAGGGTCGTGTTTTGGAGAACGCATGGCTCTCGACCTTCGCCTCTCCCGAGTCCGTAGGGGAGTTGCAGCGATGGGACAACCATATACATCATATACTGTCCATACACATCATATACTGTCCATATTGTCTATACACATCATATACTGTCCATATGTCTATACACATCATATACTGTCCATATTGTCTATACACATCATATACTGTCCATATTGTCTATACACATCATATACTGTCCATATACATCATATACTGTCCATACACATCATATACTGTCCATATTGTCTATACACATCCATACTGTCCATATCATATACTGTCCATATATACACATCATATACTGTCCATATTGTCCATACACATCATATACTGTCCATATTGTCTATACACATCATATACTGTCCATATTGTCTATACACATCATATACTGTCCATATTGTCCATATACACATCATATACTGTCCATATTGTCTATACACATCATATACTGTCCATATTGTCCATACACATCATATACTGTCCATATTGTCCATACACATCATATACTGTCCATATTGTCTATACACATCATATACTGTCCATACACATCATATACTGTCCATATTGTCTATACACATCATATACTGTCCATATTGTCCATATACACATCATATACTGTCCATATTGTCTATACACATCATATACTGTCCATATTGTCTATACACATCATATACTGTCCATATACACATCATATACTGTCCATATTGTCCTATACACATCATATACTGTCCATATTGTCTATACACATCATATACTGTCCATATTGTCTATACACATCATATACTGTCCATACACATCATATACTGTCCATATTGTCCATACACATCATATACTGTCCATATGGTCTATACACATCATATACTGTCCATATTGTCCATACACATCATATACTGTCCATATTGTCTATACACATCATATACTGTCCATACACATCATATACTGTCCATATGGTCTATACACATCATATACTGTCCATATTGTCTATACACATCATATACTGTCCATATTGTCTATACACATCATATACTGTCCATATTGTCTATACACATCATATACTGTCCATATTGTCTATACACATCATATACTGTCCATATTGTCTATACACATCATATACTGTCCATATTGTCTATACACATCATATACTGTCCATATTGTCTATACACATCATATACTGTCCATATATTGTCTATACACATCATATACTGTCCATACACTATCACATCATATACTGTCCATATGGTCTATACACACATCATATACTGTCCATATTGTCTATACACATCATATACTGTCCATATTGTCTATACACATCATATACTGTCCATATACATCATTGCTCTTCCTGGTATTTCTTCATTCCTTTCTTTTTATTTGTTGTATTTGTGTGCATTGTTCGGTATTAATGTACTGTTGGACCTAGGAACATAAGCATTTCACTGCACCTGCAATAACGTCTGCTAAATATATGTACGCAACCAATACAATTTGATTTGATTTGTAGATCAGTGATTCCGCACAGTACGACGGCAATGTAGTAGATGTCAAACACACACATTATGTGAACCTCAGCTGCTGTTGTTTACCACTGGAGAGTTGGGAAGTATTTAAGATACAACACATATGATAGATAGCAACCTCTCTATGTGACAAACCTTCATTGATAGATACAGAGGTTGCTATTTGACAAACCTTCATTGTAGGATCCCATTGAAAAGCAGATCACAATGTGTGAACATGCACTTTCTGCTGTCTTTTCTATCCAACTCCTGTGCTCCTATATTTAGATGTACTGTA
>JAGTTL010001593.1:0-13145 GCA_036851935.1 Coregonus suidteri | reverse complement strand
TAGTTTCTTTATAGGGATGCCTTTTTAAAGGGGGATTTGGTTGCAAGATAAATTTGGGGCCCATAGGGGCAGGAGGGGTAATTTTTTTTATTTTAAAAACTTTGATAACCTGTGTGATGTTTGTACTGACTTTTGAGAAAGTTATGAGATTGAGATAGGTGGAGAAGTGGTGCCTGGAGCAACACTCAGATGCCTGGTGTTGACTGTTCCGGATCTGGACGAAGACGGACGAGGGGGTCAGATGGACTACTGAATGGATAAATATCCTTTTTGATTATTTGTATCATTTTATTTTTATTGGTTCAAGGAAACACATTTTTTTTTAGCATGATTTTAGTATGATTTATGAATCAAGGGGGGATAGGTTAATGTGATTCATACATCATTTATGCATCATTTATGTATCATTTTAAAATTCTTAGGTGAAATGGAGGTTTATTTGAAATGGTTGTTTTGCAAAGGATACTGTTTGGTCGTTTATTTTCTTTTCTTGTCATTCCATGAAGCATGTGGGAGAACATTGGAGATTGGAATACTCAAACAAGGACAATATGACCTGGAGGAGATAAACAAGGAGGGTGTGGCTGATTCCATCATCAACAAGTCCATTGGAAGAGGACACTACAGGAAGAGAAAGTGTAGTGGACTACATTCCAGTGTCTGCAATGAATATAGACATATTTGATGTGTAATACATAATTGGTTTGTCATATTCTTAGGTATTGATTTTAGTAGAATGATGTTTTGATGTTATTGAATGCAGATAAGGATATTAGATGCTTTTGTTTATTTCGATGGGGTTAGGGACAGAAGGTCTAGGAAGGGAGAGATGCATTGTACGATTCGATGGGTTGACCAGTTGTACAATGGATATTTATGGATAGGATTTTGTTTACATGTGTATTTAATGGCATCATAGTTTTCAATGCATTTACATGAGTTATGAGGTTATCTGGAGTACCCGACGGTGGTTGCCTGGGGCAGAGGGACGGTGAGAGAATTTTACTGTCTTGATTGATATGGATGGATGGCTGCTGGACAGTTTTTCGCTCTCACACCTCCATAGAGATTTATTCATAATTCATAGTAAGTAAATGTGTTCATACTCATAAACAGTTGTTCATGTTCTATGTTGGTAGTATGTAAGGTATTTATACTCCATAGAGATTTATTCATAATTCATAGTAATGTGTTCATACTTCATAAACAGGTGTTCATATGTCATAGTAATGTATTTACACTCCATAGAGATTTATTCATAATTCATAGTAATTGTATTCACACTTCATAAACAGGTATTTCATAGAAAGGGATTTACACTCTAGGGAGAATGTGTTTGGTTTAATGTTAAAGATACTCAAGGAGATAAATGGTTAATAGTCATAATCTTATTCTGTTTGGTTCGAGACGTTTTATTTCGTCTCGAAAGGGGGGAATATCGTATCTGAAGATTATGCCTTTGTTAAATGTTTTTCATGACGAAATGGAATGTTGGTTGTTCAGGCCAAAGGGGGGAGGTTTTATGATGTTATTTGAAATGTGCCGCTTGGAGGGTGACGCCCGAGGGGAGACTGGTGATTGGCCAGAAGAGGGAGTAGCCCCTCCCTTTGCATTGTTTATAAATAGGGGGTAAACGATTAGACGGCAGAACGGCCATAGCAATCTGGGGAGCCGTTCTCCGGACATCGCGAGTCTGTATCTATGCTGTAGATTCGTGATTTTAATAAAAGCCTCTAACACGATGCAGTATGGCGAACTCTTTGTTGACAGCGATAATTGCCACCATTCATCATATACGACAGGGGTAATGTGGGTAATGGGTGTAATGTGGGTAATATGGGTAATGGGGGTAATGTTTAGTCCAGGGTCGTCAGCACTATCACTAGATCAGACACCAGCACAACATTTTATTTTTGGTTGGTTGTTTGATATTGCCACAAAATTCAGTGGGGTAGCCCAGAGTGGGGCTTAAACCCAGATCAAGTGACTGTCAGGCCAAAATTGTATCCTCTTGATGGGGTTGCTTGGTGTTGAGTTAAAGTCGCTACAAAATGTTTTATTGTAAAGTGTATTAAAAAATGTGAACGCTTTTTACATAAAGTTTGGGTAACGCTGTACAGTGTCATTATTATTATAACAGGGTATTTACATCTGTAAATACAATGTAAAAAGTATTGTAATAAATGGTAATAACTCCTTGTTTCACTGTACTGACATCATGGAAAACATTCACAATTACAGAGGTGTAACGATGAATGCTTGTTACAAATGTGCTAGTTTCCACTAAACTGTCGAACTTTACATTGCTTTTTGTTTTCAGCTGCATCCATTAAAGGCAATATGTTGTAGTGACACAGTAAACAGCTGCAAAATAACATGTACCTACCTGCTGGAAACATATGAGGCTGTTCATCAGCTGCACAGGAGTGGTTGGAGTTTTAAACTTCCTGCCAATGTCTCTTTTAAAATCAGTTTCCTCATTCAGTTTCCTCATTACTAGCACATGATAGACCTGTTTTAACTCTGAGATGTAAACGTCTGTGCTGAATTTCTCCTACATCAACAGTGAATTCAGTGGGTTAGCGCAGATTGGGGCCAAACCCAGGTCCAGCGACCGTCAACCCAACACTTTAGATTATTGAGGTTGCTAGGTTTTGCGTTAAGGTCACTACAATATTTAATATTGTAAATTTTATAAAAAATGGGAATGCACTTTAAATAAAGTTTGGGTAACGCTGTACAGTGTGCTTATTATTACAGGGTATTTACAATATGTAAAAAGTATTGTAATAAATTGTGATAACTCCCCCCGTGCTGAATTTCACTGTCAGCATTATAACAACAACAAATGTTGCTCTCTATCTTTTTCGCTCTCAGCAGGGCTGATGCTGGTGCCAACAAGTTATGATATGGGTCCCTCTAATTACATTTGGAATTAAAAGCTTGACAAAAACTGGCCAATATCAAATCCCTGATGGCAGCTGATATTGGAGTTTGCTTGTAGCAGCTGTTTAGGATAAAGAAGAATCAGTTTAGCAACATTATTTTGGTGTGGTAGGTATGTCTTATGACATAAGAATAGCCTATCAAATATAATAATAATAATAATAATATAATATGCCATTTAGCAGACGCTTTTATCCAAAGCGACTTACAGCCATGCGTGCATACATGTTTTGTGTATGGGTGGTCCCGGGGATCGAACCCACTACCTTGGCGTTACAAGCGCCGTGTTCTACCAGCTGAGCTACAGAGGACCAAATATACACTGAGTGTACAAAACATTAGGAACACCTTCTTAATATTCAGTTGCACCCCCTTTTGCCTTAATTCGTCGGGGCATGGACTCTGCAAGGTGTTGAAAGCGTTCCACAGGGATGCTGGCCCATGTTGACTCCAATGCTTCCCACAGTTGTGTCAAGTTTGGATGTCCTTTGGGTGGTGGACCATTCTTGATACGCACAGGAAACTGTTGAGCGTGAAAAACTGTTGCAGTTTTTGACAAACTCAAACTGGTGCGCCTGGCACCTAATACCATACCCTGTTCAAAGGCACTTAAATATTTTGTCTTGCCCATTCACCCTCTGAATGGCACACATTCACAATCCATGTCTCAATTGTCTCAAGGCTTAAAGATCCTTCTTTAATCTGTCTCCTCCCCTTCATCTACACTGATTGAAGTAGATTTAACAAGTGATATCAATAAGGGATCATAGCTTTCACCTGGATTCACCTGGTCAGTCTATGTCATGGAAAGAGCAGGTGTTCCTAATGTTTTGTACAGTCATTGTATGTTGAATGGTTTTATTAGGATGGCTATATTTTTCAAACGCAGAGATAAAACTTATGAAAGCTCAATCACAGTTTTTATTTTTATTTGAAGACAATACATTTCTATTATTTGTTCATTCCTGGAAACGAAAAAGAAGTGCAAGTAAACTTGACAGAAACTTACATATAAAACAATGGAAGCTGTTGAGTGGAGGACGGCTCATAATAATGGCTGGAATGGAGTTAATGGAATGGCATCAAACACATGGAAACCATGTGTTTGATGTCACAGGAGGTTGGTGGCACCTTAATTGGGGAGGACGGGCTCGTGGTAATGGCTGGAGCGGAATTAGTGGAATGGTATCAAATACATCAAACACATGGTTTCCATGGTTTCCATGTGTTCGATGCCATTCCATTCGCTCCGTTCCTCCCCTCTTTAGCCTCCTGTGTTTGATGTATTTGATACCATTCCACTCATTCCGCTTAATAAGATTTCTGAGCACCACTATAAGACAGGAATAAGACCAAGGCTGCATTCAGTAAGAAAAAATGTAGTGGACAGTTCAATTAAACGGAAAAGGTGCTGTACTGAACGACCAGTTAAAAAACGGGGAGGGGTTGGGTTGTGGGTTCAAAATGCAAAGCCGCCCTTTAAATACGTCACTCTTTGCTTCAAGCCACACCCCGCCACACCCACCAAACAGAGTAAACATACTCAGAGATGAAGAGGAAGAGAGAGGGCCAACTCTGCGGAAAATCTGTCCCTCCGACAGGTGGCGTTTTTTGATTTTTTTGTCCACCAAGCAAAGAGTTTTTGTGTGGAGGTCAATGAGGGCCTGTCGAATTTGGTCAACAAAAAAATGTATGGCTTATTTGCTACGTGAGCTTAATTTTATCGAATAGAAGTTTCGTAATGCTTAAGTTGTTACGAATGTACTGATATAAGTAGGACACGTGACATCCAGGCAACTTTGAGAAAAAAACGCTTTATATTGGAGTTGTCTCGAGATGGCTATGCATATTCATGGCATGAGGATAGTAGCAAAGCATCTCTCCACATTGAATACAGGCGGTTGATGTCAACAGCCCTCGTCGAATATTCAAAAAAGGATTACAACAATGAGATGTATGCACCAATCCAAAGAAAGGATAGGCGGGAGCTAGACAGCCTACCATGCTGCTTTGTGGACAATGACTCCCATTGTTAGGGCGGAGAGACATCTATCTTGTCAGTACATCCATAATCTTTGATGTACCTCAAAGTCTGTTCAAGAATTTACAAGAACGTTTTGGGGAAACGTGTAGTTCAGTACAAACCTTCAATCGAAATGAACGCACCCCATGTCTACTGGCCTACTTATCTAATTGTTTTGCATTTTAAACTGTTATTTAGTTTTTTGTCCATAATTAGGATATGATTTTGTGATTTATATTTCCTTTGCCTGCAGTGGAGGCTACTCAGAAGAGGAAGGGGAAGACCATCCTCCTCAATGAATTTCATTTTTTTTTTTTTATGTAAAACATTAAAAAAGTTATCCTTTTTAGATAAAACTATACTAAATATATTCACGTCACCAAATAATTGATTAAAACACATTGTTTTGCAATGAAGGTCTACAGTAGCCTCAACAGCACTCTGTATGGTAGTACCATGGTGTAGCCGGAGGACAGCTAGCTTCTGTCCTCCTCTGGTTATATTGACTTCAATACAAAACCTAGGAGGCTCATGGTTCTCACCCCCTCCATAGGCTTACACAGTAATTATGACAACTTCCGGAGGATGTCCTCCAACCTATCTGTCATGGATACGGCCGAGGCTGCCCCTCCTCCTCGTTCGGGCAGGCTTCGGCGGTCGTCGTCACCGGAGTACTAGCTGCCACCGATCAATGTTTCTGTGTCTCACTAGTTCTGTCTGTATTGTTCACACCTGTTACTCATTAGGCTTATTAGTTTCCCTATATTACCTCTGTTTTCCCTCCTGAGTGTGTGTGTGATTGTTCTTTGTTTTGTCGTCTGTTGAGCTGTTGTTTTTGCTCTTCCCTGCGTGGAGGGTTTGCTATATTTACTTGGAGTCGAGTAAAGCCATTTATTCTCAGTTCTGCACCCAGACGCTGACAGAATCACACACCCGTTATGGAGTCAGCAGGCACGCCCGATCCCAGCACTTCGGTGGAGGAACGCATCCACCAGCACGCGACCATGCTGCAGCGACTAGGTTCGGCTCTGGATCAAGTGATCCACACCATGGATCGATGGGAGAGAGTTGGGTTGTCTACACCTCCTCTTTCGCCGATTTTCTCTTCCATCAAGATCCTCAACCCCTGGGTCCAGTGGTCTTCGTCTCTCGCTCCCGAGGGAATACGATGGGACAGCTGCCGGGTGTAAGGGTTTCCTGCTCCAGGTGGAACTTTACCTGGCCACCATCCACCCGGCTCCCTCGGGATACGAGAGCGTGTCCGCCCTCATCTCCTGTCTGTCGGGCAGAGCCCTGGAATGGGCCAACGCGGAGTGGGGTGGAATAGACGCTGAGTCCGTTCGTTATGAGGATTTTACCCGCTGTTTCCGGGCAGTATTCGATCATCCGCCTGAGGGGAGAGCGGCGGGGGAGCGTCTGTTTCACCTCAGCCAGGGAAGGAGGAGCGCACAGGAATACGCCCTGGATTTCAGGACACTGGCAGCCAGCGCGGGATGGAACGAGAGGGCCCTGATTGATCACTACCGATGCAGTCTACGGGAGGACGTTCGTCGGGAGCTGGCCTGCAGGGACACTAATCTTAACCTGGACCAGCTGGTAGATTTATCGATCCGGCTGGATAACCTGTTGGCTACCCGCGGACGTCCAGATCAGGGTCCGTCCAGTCCATCCCCCAGCACTTCCGAGTCCACACCTATGGAGCTTGGAAGTGCTGATGTGGAGAGACCGAGCAAGGGGGTGGTCTCCTGCATCAACTGTGGCCGCAGAGGACACACTGCGGGCCGGTGCAGGAGAAGACCCTCATGGAATCGAGGCAGCAGGCAGGGTTCTGGGGGATCATCCCAGGTGAGTAGGCACCCAAATCACCCAGAGCTCCCTGTTGCTCACATGATGATTAATGTTATTTTCCCTGAGTTTTCCCCACATTCCCAGCATAGGGCGCTCGTAGATTCCGGCGCAGCTGGGAATTTCATGGACAGATTGGTTGCGCATAGATTAGGGCTTCCTATATTGCCGTTAGATGTGCCCTTCCCCATACGTGCCCTAGATAGTCGCCCATTAGGGTCAGGTATGGTTAGGGAGGTCACAGCTCCACTTCGGATGGAGACACAGGGGGGTCATGAAGAGAGAATTAGTCTCTTCCTTATTGATACCCCTGCGTTTCCCGTGGTGCTGGGCCTTCCCTGGCTAGCCACCCATGACCCCAGTATTTCGTGGCAATAGAGGGCTCTTAAGGGATGGTCACCTCAGTGCTCGGGAAGGTGTGTAGGTGTTTCCGTAGGGGCAACCACGGTGGAGAGTCCAAACCATGTCTCCCCAATGCACATTCCCTCAGAATATGCCGATTTGGCTCTCGCCTTCTGTAAAAGGAAGGCGACTCAATTACCACCCCATCGATGAGGGGATTGTGCGATAGATCTCCGTAAGGGTGCTGCACTTCCCGGGTGTCACGTGTATCCTCTGTCACAGGAGGAGACGGTGGCTATGGAGACATATGTCACCGAATCTCTGGGACAGGGATACATTCGGCCCTCCACCTCCCCTGCCTCCTCAAGTTTATTTTTTGTGAAGAAAAAGGATGGAGGTTTACGCCTGTGCATTGACTATCGAGGTCTAAATCAGATAACTGTAAAATACAGCTATCCTCTTCCTCTCATTGCTAGTATGACGGAGTCATTGCGCGGGGCACGCTTCTTCACAAAATTGGACCTCAGGAGCGCGTACAATCTGATCCGTATCCGGGAGGGGGACGAGTGGAAGACTGCATTTAGTACCACCTCTGGTCACTATGAGTACCTCGTCATGCCGTACGGGTTGATGAATGCTCCCTCAGTCTTTCAATCCTTTGTCGATGAGATTTTCAGGGACCTGCACGGACAGGGTGTAGTGGTGTATATAGATGATATTCTCATATACTCCGCTACACGTGACGAGCATGTGTCCCTGGTGCGCAAGGTGCTTGGTAGACTGTTGGAGCATGACCTGTACGTTAAGGCTGAGAAATGTCTGTTCTTCAGACAGTCCGTCTCCTTCTTAGGATACCGCTTGTCAGAGTCAGGGGTCGAGATGGAGTGTGACCGCATTTCTGCCGTGCGTAATTGGCCGACTCCTACCACGGTAAAGGAGGTGCAGCGATTTTTGGGTTTAGCCAACTACTACCGGAGATTTATCCGGGGCTTTGGCCAGGTAGCAGCTCCCATAACCTCTTTGCTAAAGGGCGGTTCGGTGCGCCTGCAGTGTTCAGTGGAGGCGAACAGGGCTTTTGGTCAGCTGAAGGCGCTGTTCACCACGGCTCCCGTGCTGGCTCATCCGGATCCGTCCTTGCAATTCATAGTCGAGGTGGACGCGTCCGAGGCGGGGATAGGAGCTGTACTGTCTCAGCGCTCGAGTACGCCTCCCAAACTCCGCCCCTGTGCTTTCTTCTCGAAGAAGCTCAGCCCGGCGGAGCAAAACTACGACGTGGGGGATCGGGAGCTGTTAGCTGTTGTGAAAGCTCTTAAGGTGTGGAGACATTGGCTTGAGGGGGCTAAACACCCTTTTCTCATTTTGACTGACCACCGCAATCTGGAGTACATTCGGGCAGCGAGGAGACTGAATCCTAGTCAGGCAAGGTGGGCCATGTTTTTCACGCGTTTTGTGTTCACCCTATCGTATAGACCAGGTTCCCAGAATGCTAAGGCAGACGCTCTGTCCCGGCTATATGACTCAGAGGATCGGACCAGGGAGCCTACTCCCATACTTCCGGCTTCTTGTCTGGTGGCGCCGGTGGTATGGGAGGTTGACGCGGACATCGAGCGGGCGTTACGCACGGAGCACACTCCCCCCCAGTGTCCAGTGGGTCGTGCGTACGTTCCGTCCGAGGTTCGCGATCGTTTGATTTATTGGGCTCACACGTCACCTTCTTCTGGCCATCCTGGCATTGGTCGGACAGTGCGCTGTCTTAGTGGGAAGTGCTGGTGGCCCACCTTAGCTCAGGACGTGAGGGTTTATGTTTCTTCCTGTTCGGTGTGCGCTCAGTGCAAGACACCTAGACACCTGCCCAGAGGTAAATTACAACCTCTTCCCGTTCCACAGCGGCCGTGGTCACACCTATCGGTGGACTTTGTTACAGATCTTCCTCCGTCACAGGGTAACACCACGATCCTGGTCGTTGTGGATCGGTTTTCTAAGTCCTGTCGTCTCATTCCTTTGCCCGGTCTCCCTATTGCCCTACAGACCGCAGAGGCCCTGTTTACACACGTCTTCCGGCACTAGGGGGTGCCTGAGGATATAGTGTCTGATCGGGGTCCCCAGTTCACATCGAGGGTCTGGAAGGCGTTTATGGACCATCTGGGGGTCTCGGTCAGCCTGACCTCAGGTTTTCACCCCGAGAGTAATGGGGAGGTGGAAAGAGTAAACCAGGATGTGGGTAGGTTTCTGAGGTCGTATTGCCAGGACCGGCAGGGGGATTGGTCAGTTTACATCCCCTGGGCAGAAATGACACCAAATTCCCTCCGCCACTCCTCCACTGACCTGTCTCCCTTTCAGTGTGTACTAGGTTACCAGCCGGTCCTGGCACCGTGGCATCAGAGCCAGATCGAGGCTCCTGCGGTGGATGAATGGTTTCGGCGCTCGGAGGAGACATGGAACGCTGCCCATGTACGCCTGCAAAGGGCGATTAGGAGACAGAAGGCGAGTGCCGACCGCCACCGCAGTGAGGCTCCGGTTTATGCACCGGGGGACCGGGTCTGGCTCTCGACCCGAAACCTGCCCCTTCGCCTGCCCTGCCGGAAGATGGGTCGGTGGTTTGTGGGGCCCTTTAAAGTCCTGAGGAGGTTGAACGAGGTTTGTTATAGGTTACAGCTCCCCCCTGATTACCGTATTAACCCCTCGTTCCATGTGTCTCTCCTCAGGCCGGTGGTAGCTGGTCCGCTCCAGGAGTCCGAGGTGCGGGAGGTTCCTCCGCCCCCATTGGACATTGAGGGGGCACCGGCGTACTCGGTCCGTTCCATCATGGATTCGAGGCGTCGGGTTGGAGGCCTGCAGTATCTCGTGGAATGGGAGGGGTACGGTCCGGAGGAACGGAGCTGGGTTCCCAGGAGGGACATCCTCGATCCCTCCTTGTTAAGGGAGTTCCATCGTCGTCATCCGACTCGCCCTGCTCCGCGTCCTCCTGGCCGTCCCCGAGGCCGGTGTCGACGCACGGCTGGAGCCACGCGTCAGGGGGGGGGTACTGTCACGGATACGGCCGAGGCTGCCCCTCCTCCTCGTTCGGGCAGGCTTCGGCGGTCGTCGTCACCGGAGTACTAGCTGCCACCGATCAATGTTTCTGTGTCTCACTAGTTCTGTCTGTGTTGTTCACACCTGTTACTCATTAGGCTTATTAGTTTCCCTATATTACCTCTGTTTTCCCTCCTGAGTGTGTGTGATTGTTCTTTGTTACGTCGTCTGTTGAGCTGTTGTTTTTGCTCATCCCTGCGTGGAGGGTTTGCTATATTTACTTGGAGTCGAGTAAAGCCATTTATTCTCAGTTCTGTGTCCTGCGCCTGATTCCGTTTCCCCACTGCACCCAGACGCTGACACTATCAGAGCTCTTGCAGCATGAACTGACATGTTGTCCACCCAATCAAAGGATCAAAGGATGAATCTAGTACTGAAAGCATAAGCTACAGCTAGCTAGCACTGCATTGCATAAAATGTGGTGAAAAGTTGTCTCAAAGAGAGAGAAAGACAATAGTTGAACAGTTTTGAACAAATTAATTTCTTCAAAAATGAAGGAGACGCAAGAGATAGAAAGAGAGAGAGAGATTTCGCCATGTTTTTCCCACTTTCAGTTTCACTAACTTAGAGTGAGGGAAAAAAGTATTTGATACCCTGCTGATTTTGTACGTTTGCCCACTGACAAAGACATGATCAGTCTATAATTTTAATGGTAGGTTTATTTGAACAGTGAGAGACAGAATAACAACAAAAAAATCCAGAAAAAAACGCATGTCAAAAAAATGTTATAAATTGATTTGCATTTTAATGAGGGAAATAAGTATTTGACCCCTCTGCAAAACATGACTTAGTACTTAGTGGCAAAACCCTTGTTGGCAATCACAGAGGTCAGACGTTTCTTGTAGTTGGCCACCAGGTTTGCACACATCTCAGAAAGGATTTTGTCCCACTCCTCTTTGCAGATCTTCTCCAAGTCATTAATGTTTCGAGCCTGACGTTTGGAAAACTCGAACCTTCAGCTCCCTCCACAGATTTTCTTTGGGATTAAGGTCTGGAGACTGGCTAGGCCACTCCAGGACCTTAATGTGCTTCTTCTTGAGCCACTCCTTTGTTGACTTGGCCGTGTGTTTTGGGTCATTGTCATGCTGGAATACCCATTCACGACCAATTTTCAATGCCCTGGCTGAGGGAAGGAGGTTCTCACCCAAGATTTGACGGTACATGGCCACGTCCATCGTCCCTTTGATGCGGTGAAGTTATCCTGTCCCCTTAGCAGAAAAACACCCCCAAAGCATAATGTTTCCACCTCCATGTTTGACGTTGGGGATGGTGTTCTTGGGGTCATAGGCAGCATTCCTCCTCCTCCAAACACGGCGAGTTGAGTTGATGCCAAAGAGCTAAATTTTGGTCTCATCTGACCACAACACTTTCACCCAGTTCTCCTCTGAATCATTCAGATGTTAATTGGCAAACTTCAGACGGACCTGTATATGTGCTTTCTTGAGCAGGGGGACCTTGCGGGCACTGCAGGATTTCAGTCATTCACGGCGTAGTGTGTTACCAATTGTTTTCTTGGTGACTATGGTCCCAGCTGCCTTGAGATCATTGACAAGATCCTCCCGTGTAGTTCTGGGCTGATTCCTCACCGTTCTCATGATCATTGCAACTCCACAAGGTGAGATTGACAGTTATTTTGTGTTTCTTCCATTTGCGAATAATCGCACCAACTGTTGTCACCTTCTCACCAAGCTGCTTGGCGATGGTCTTGTAGCCCATTCCAGCCTTGTGTAGGTCTACAATCTTGTCCCTGACATCCTTGGAGAGCTCTTTGGTCTTGGCCATGGTGGAGAGTTTGGAATCTGATTAATTGATTGCTTCTGTGGACAGGTGTCTTTTATACAGGTAACAAACTGAGATTAGGAGCACTCCCTTTAAGAGTGTGCACCTAATCTCAGCTCGTTACCTGTATAAAAGAAACCTGGGAGCCAGAAATCTTTCTGATTGAGAGGGGGTCAAATACTTATTTCCCTCATTAAAATGCAAATCAATTTATAACATTTTTTACATGCGTTTTTCTGGATTTTTTTGTTGTTATTCTGTCTCTCACTGTTCAAATAAACCTACCATTCAAATTATAGACTGATCATTTATTTGTCAGTGGGCAAACATACAAAATCAGCAGGGGATCAAATACTTTTTTCCCTCACTGTAGCTAGCAAATGCAGCTAGCTAGTTTAGCCTACTCAAACACCCTGCTCAAATAGAGGGATGCTATGTTAGCTAGCTGGCTATAAATATCCAACACAACAATGGAACTCTTCCAAGTCAAGGTAAGCTTTTGGTTTTACTAATTTATTGCCACCGGGGCCCACCGGTTTAACTGCTAAACTGCTTACTGACTATACACTGTAATGTTACTGCATGATTGTAGCGGGTTTACTAACGCGTTAGTTCTATTGGGTTATGTTGACTATGACTTTACTTTAGCTAATATGGTGACAACTATGTAGGCTGTGTGCAGCGATTATGATATGGTTTGTCTTGGAAAGGTTGTTTCGCCTGGTCACATACAGCTGATGTGTTGTGCATTGATGTCCACAAATGAAGGGGAGAGTGCATAGATGCGAGAAGGAATACAACGTGGCTGCTATGAAAGTGAACTGTGTTTATCTGTGATCAGTGGTGTATTCATTCCGCCGATTCTGTTGAAAAAAGTTTATTAAACAGAAGCAAACAGAATGAATAGGGGAGAAAAATACCTGAATTTGTCCAATAGAAACTCTAGTTTGCAACTGTTGGACTACTGATTACACCCTAGATCCGCTAGATGCAGGCAAGAGTGTGCAAGGCGGTATTGAATGTGTCACTGTCTGTCCATGTCAACCTGTGTGCACCTATGTTGTAAACTTTCATTCATAGGCTAGGTTGTAGCAACCTCATGATGGGTATAGGGAAAATTAGAGTATCATGTAGTAGC
>JAGTTL010001592.1:0-13149 GCA_036851935.1 Coregonus suidteri | reverse complement strand
AGGAATTCTAGTCCACCACTGTCTCTGTTCAGGCATTCTAGTCCACCACTGTCTCTGTCCAGGCATTCTAGTCCACCACTGTCTCTGTCCAGGCTAGTCCACCACTGTCTCTGTCCAGGCATTCTAGTCCACCACTGTCTCTGTCCGGGCATTCTAGTCCACCACTGTCTCTGTCCAGGCAAATAAATTAATTGCAAAATGTTTGAAGATGTTTTTAGTTGCGTGCCCTAATGAACATGACCCAGCTCGTGGCCAAACCAAAACCCAGGACCTCTGCTCTGCTAGACGTGACCGCCCTTCTGAAGCGTCTTACCAGTCGGTGCCACGTGAAAAGCTATTCGCTGGTGCAGATGGGGCCACTTCAGGCTGAGGAGTAAGTTTCACATGTCCCCATGTGCTGCGCAAACAACATGTAGTATAACTATTCTCCAATAGAGGGCACTAAACGTACGCAAGAAGCCATTTTTTTTGCCTGCCACTGCAAAGGTTACTGGAGGTGCCTGATAGAGATCCTGGAGGGAAATTGGAGGAGCCTAAAGCATGTCCAAAACAAACAGTTAAATAACCACAGTTAACCTCTCCACCCTGATCTCTGTGAGTCAGCATGTAGGGAAGGGTTCCCCTGACAGGTGGTTGGCTAGTCTATTTATAGACAACGTGTGCTAGTGTTTTTAGGAAACGGGGGGATCAATGCAGGACTCAGGAAGGGCTTCCCCTGGGCTGGCTGGCAGTAAATATGTATGGTATACTCTGGTGTGTTTGTGTGTGTGTGTGTGTGTGCTCTGTTTAGGAAACAGGCAGGTGATCGCCGCAGTAGATACATGTGTGTGTGTAGAAGGAAACACAACCACAACAAACAGCAAATTTGTAGAGTCATTGGGACCAAATACTTAACTTTTTACTACTTTAATATACATAAGTGAATTTGTCACAATACTTTTAGTTCCCCTAAAATGGGGGGACTATGTACAAAAAGTGCTTTAATTTCTAAATGGTTCATTTGATATGGATGAAAATACCCTCAAATTAAAGCTGACAGCACTTTAACATCATAGTCATTGTATCATATGAATTCCAAAGTGCTGGAGTACAGATCCAAAACAACAAAAATTGTGTCACTCTCCCAATACTTTTGGAGCTCACTGTATCTTAAATAGCATGAGCAGTGCACGCTTGTACCAGCACACAATTAAAAGAGAAACTATTTTTTTCATGAAATGCATAGCAATATTAATTCATCAATGTTAAATTAATTAGCATGATATTGATTCTTGACTACACCATTACATTTACATTTTAGTCATTTAGCAGACACTCTTATCCAGAGTGACTTACAGGAGCAATTAGGGTTAAGTGCCTTGCTAAAGGGCACATTGACAGATTTTTCACCTAGTCGGCTCAGGGATTAGAACCAGCGACCTTTCAGTTACTGGCACAACGCTCTTACCCACTAAGCTACCTGCCACCCTATAACCACAGATGAATAGGGGAAACATAAGTATCTGTGCTAACACCCTGCAGTCAGGTTTTCAGACTAGCTTGCTATGTAAACAACGCCCATCATACAAATATCAACCCATTTGATTACTTTGATTTTGACTGTTCAGGGCCTTTCAACATGATTTCAACATGATTTTGACTGTTCAGGGCCTTTCAACATGATTTCAACATGATTTTGTCTGTTCAGGACCTTTGAACATGATTTCAACATGATTTTGACTGTTCGGGGCCTTCAAGTGAATGTTTATTGCCTTTTAACAGTATCCTATGCCTGCCAGAAAGTATTGCCCCTCAGGTAGCTTAGTGGTTAAGAACATTGTGCCAGTAACTGAAAGGTTGCTGGTTCTAATCCCCAAGCTGACTAGGTGAAAAATGTGTCTGTGCCCTTGAGCAAGGAACTTAACCATAGCTGCTCATGTAAGTGGCTCTGGATAAGAGCTTCTGCTAAAAATAAAGTCTCTATTTGGCAGCGCAAGCGGAGACACTTCAGGCTGAGGAGTGAGTTTCACAGATCCCCCATCTGCTACACAAGCAATAACAAGTCCATACCCGTTTAGGAAAAAACCATTTAATGTATTCAGTAACATTAGACTTATCCACATTTACCAGAGGGTTCAAATTGCAATGAGTTAGAGGCTAGATAGATTTGTAAGCATATCAGACACATAGCGGGCTATAAATATATCCACAGTGGAGGGAAAGGTTGGAATGAAAGCCAAACAGTCAGTCAAAATCAGGGGAGAATGACTGCCCCCTCTCATTGAAGACATGCAGTTCAAGGCCGACCGGGGTACTGCAGGCGGTTGTTTCCAGAAATAGTCCATGGGCCAGACCCCCAAATTTGGGCCGTAGGGTTCACTTGGGGTGACGATGTCTCACAGTGATTTTCTTGAAGGTCCCTAGAGTTGTAAAATGTGTGGTAGCAGTGTAGCGATGGCAGCTTCCTGTGTGTTGTCTGACTGTCTTTCATCCCCCCCATACTACTCATAGGGAAGGGATTTGACCCTATGACCAACAAGGTCAGTATACAACAAGTTACTGCTCACATATACAGTTGAAGTCGGAAGTTTACATACACCTTAGCCAAAATACATTTAAACTCAGTTTTTTCACAATTCCTGACATTTAATCCTAGTAAAAATTCCCTGTCTTAGGTCAGTTAGGATCACCACTTTATTTTAAGAATGTGAAATGTCAGAATAATAGTAGAGAGAATGATTTATTTCAGCTTTTATTTCTTTCATCACATTCCCAGTGGGTCAGAAGTTTACATACACTCAATTAGTATTTGGTAGCGTTGCCTTTAAATTGTTTAACTTGGGTCAAACGTTTCGGGTAGCCTTCCACAAGCTTCCCACAATAAGTTGGGTGAATTTTGGCCCATTCCCCCTGACAGAGCTGGTGTAACTGAGTCAGGTTTGTAGGCCTCCTTGCTCGCACACACTTTTTCAGTTCTGCCCACACATTTCCTATAGGATTGAGGTCAGGGCTTTGTGATGGCCACTCCAATACCTTGACTTTGTTGTCCTTAAGCCATTTTGCCACAACTTTGGAAGTATGTTTGGGGTCATTGTCCATTTGGAAGACCCATTTGCGACCAAACTTTAACTTCCTATACAGCTGTGGAAAAAATTAAGAGACCACTGCAAATTTTTCTTAAATCAGCATCTCTACCTGTATGACAGCCATTCCATTCCAGTGTCTGTTGAATTCCAACACAGGCACACCTCATTCTACTGAATTTGGTACTGATTAGGTGATCACGTGAACCAAATCTTTATTTAACGAGGAAAAGTATAAAAACCACTGCTGTGGTCATCACTATCCTCTTGCAATAGGAACAGCTGGATGGCAAAAACAGTGCTAATAGTACCTCAAAAGTAATATTATTCAAAAAATAACTATTGACCATGCCAAAAGAGTTGAAAAGGAAAGTTTTGAGTGAGGAAAATAAGGGTTCAATTCCGGCTTTACTGGCAGAGGGATACAGTGAGCGTCAGGTTGCTTCCATCCTTAAAATTTCAAAGATGGCGGTTCATAAGAACAAGGTCAAGCAGCAGACATTGGGGACAACAAAGCTACAGACCGGCAGAGGGCGAAAACGACTCTCTACTGACCGGGATGACCGCCAACTCATTCGAATGTCACTCAACAACCGTAGGATGACATCAAGTGACCTACAAAAAGAATGGTAAACGGCAGCTGGGGTGAAGTGCACGGCGAGGACGGTTCGAAACAGGCTCTTAGGGGCAGGGCTGAAGTCGTGCAAAGCTAGAAAAAAGCCCTTCATCAATGAGAAGCAAAGAAGAGCCAGGCTGTTTGCAAAATACTATAAGGATTGGACCGTAGAGGACTGGAGTAAGGTAATCTTCTCTGAGTCCAATTTTCAGCTTTGCCCAACACCTGGTCGTCTAATGGTTAGACGGAGACCTGGAGAGGCCTACAAGCCACAGTGTCTCGCATCCACTTTGAAATTTGGTGGAGGATCGGTGATGATCTGGGGGTGCTTCAGCAAGGCTGGAATCGGGCAGATTTGTATTTGTGAAGGACGCATGAATCAAGGTTGTCCTGGAAGAAAACATGCTTCCTTTTGCTCTGACATTGTTCCCCAACTCTGAGGATTGGTTTTTTTTCCAGCAGGACAATGCGCCATGCCACACAGCCAGGTCAATCAAGGTGTGGATGGAGGACCACCAGATCAAGACCCTGTCATGGCCAGCCCAATCTCCAGACCTGAACCCCATTGAAAACTTCTGGAATGTGATCAAGAGGAAGATGAATGGTCACAAGCCATCAAACAAAGCCAAGCTGCTTGAATTTTTGCGCCAGGAGTGGCATAAAGTCACCCAACATCAATGTGAAAGACTGGTGAAGAGCATGCCAAGACGCATGAAAGCTGTGATTGAAAATCAGGGTTATTCCACCAAATATTGATTTCTGAACTCTTCCTAAGTTAAAACGTTAGTATTGTGTTGTTTAAAAATGAACATGAACTTATTTTCTTTGCATTATTCGAGGTCTGACAACACTGCATCTTTTTTGTTATTTTGACCAGTTGTCATTTTCTGTAAATAAATGCTCTAAATGACAATATTTTTATTTGGAATTTGGGAGAAATGTTGTCAGTACTTTTAGAATAAAACAAAAAGGTTATTTTTACCCAAACACAAACCTATAAATAGTAAAACCAGAGAAACTGATAATTTTGCAGTGGTCTCTTAATTTTTTCCGCAGCTGTATATGTATGTATATATATATATATATATATATATATATATATATATATATATATATATATATATATATATATATTTGCAGGAAAAAAACATATTGGGTATTGGAAGTGATGCAGAAAATTAGATTGATGGAAGTTACAATCTATCTGCAATATTAAAGCTGATCTACCCCCTAAAAACAAAATAAAAAAACACAAAAACACAAAAAAACATAAAAGAAGGAGAATGATGAAGTGCTACATCAGATGACCTGGCCTCCACAATCCCCCAACCTCAACCCAATTGAGATGTTTTGGGATGAGTCGGACGGCAGAGTGAAGGAAAAGCAGCCAACAAGTGCTCAGCATATGTGGGAACTCCATAAAGACTGTTGGAAAAGCATTCCAGGTGAAGCTGGTTGAGAGAATGCCAAGAGTGTGCAAAGCTGTCATCAAGGCAAAGGGTGGCTATTTAAAGAATCTCAAATATAAAATATATTGTGATTTGTTTAACACTTTTTTGGTTACTACATGATTCCATATGTGTTATTTCATAGTTTTGAAGTCTTCACTATTATTCTACAATGTAGAAAATAGTAAAAATTAAAAATAAACTTTGAATGAGTAGGTGTGTCCAAACTTTTGACTGGTACTGTATATCTGCCAACATTTCCACACAGCCTAAATCTGGCACCGATGCCACTGTTATTAGACAGAAGATATTTACTTGGCGTGTTTGTGTGTGGAGAGAACATTTGCACCATGCAGACTTTATGACATTCAAGTTATTTTAATGTGCAAAGATCTGGCATGACATACGACCTGTGTTTTTGTATCTGAGGGAATCAGCTATCAGCCAAGGATTCATGTTTGGTTTATCTTCTTCTGCCAACATTTCCCAACCTAGCCTCAAGGCAATTAGTAGGTTTTGGGATGTACATTTGTCTGCCTCCATTTAGTGTGATATGTTACGTCACGTCTCGTTACGAATTAAATAGCAGTCGTACAATATCATACGAATTGGATTATATACGTCTTGGATGACATATTGTATTATACATCTTGCTCTGAGACCAGGCTGCTTGTTGGGTCATAACGACAAAGGTTAGGAGACTTTACGTTGCAGGTTAGGAGAACTAACTACAAAGGTTCCGAGAATTTACGTAGCAGGTTAGGAGAACTAACTACAAAGGTTCCCGAGAATTTACGTAGCAGGTTAGGAGAACTAACTACAAAGGTTCCGAGAATTTACGTAGCAGGTTAGGAGAACTAACTACAAAGGTTCCCGAGAATTTACGTAGCAGGTTAGGAGAACTAACTACAAAGGTTCCAAGAATTTACATAGCAGGTTAGGAGAACTAACTACAAAGGTTCAGAGAATTTACGTAGCAGGTTAGGAGAACTAACTACAAAGATTCCGAGAATTTACGTAGCAGGTTAGGAGAACTAACTACAAAGGTTCCCGAGAATTTACGTAGCAGGTTAGGAGAACTAACTACAAAGGTTCAGAGAATTTACGTAGCAGGTTAGGAGAACTAACTACAAAGGTTCAGAGAATTTACGTAGCAGGTTAGGAGAACTAACTACAAAGATTCCGAGAATTTACGTAGCAGGTTAGGAGAACTAACTACAAAGGTTCCGAGAATTTACGTAGCAGGTTAGGAGAACTAACTACAAAGGTTCCTGAGAATTTACGTAGCAGGTTAGGAGAACTAACTACAAAGGTTCCGAGAATTTACGTAGCAGGTTAGGAGAACTAACTACAAAGGTTCAGAGAATTTACGTAGCAGGTTAGGAGAATTAAGGTTCAGGTGAAGGGTTAACTAAAATGCTACAGTTGTCCCAGACGCGACTCGAACGCACAACCTTTGGATTACTAGCCGGTCGCAGTATACACCCATCCACCCTTCCCGACCAACCTCCCTACTTTAGTTTCTGTCTTATGTAACCATACCATTATTCCATTTGTAATGCAATGGAACATTTCATACTTAATGGAGGGGCACAGATTTACAGTCCAAACTTTACGTCTGTTTAATGTGAAAGGGCTGACATTGCCACACAGTCTAAATCTGGCACTAATGCGACTGTTATTAGACAGAATATATTTACTTGGAGTTTTTGTGGGTGGAGAGAACATTCACACCATGCAGACTTTATGACATACAAGGCACTGGGGGTTATAAAACTATCATTGTACATATTTGAGATATTTTGGCCGGGCCTTGAGAGGATCAGACAGTAACTCTTGATCCAATATATTCTAAAAGTGCTGTAGACGACTCAGTCTGTGGTCGCCAAGTAGTTTTATCACCACAGTTTGGCTGAGATACCCCAGCGCCTTGGCTCACGTCGGCATTTCATCCATATTTCTGTAAGCGTTCTCCAATTACTGTGTATGGCGGGATCCTCTTACTGCTCAGTCATAATGAGAGAGAATCACAGAACTGGTGAAGCTTGAAGGACCTAGCCTAGAAGATGCAGCTGACTGGCCTCTATCCAAAGTCCCATCTAGGTATCCCATCACTACCTCTGTCCAAAGTCCCATCTAGGTATCCCATCACTTCCTCTGTCCATCCCATCTATATATCCCATCACTACCTCTGTCCAGAGTCCCATCTATATATCCCATCACTACCTCTGTCCCAAGTATCCCATCCCATCTCCCATCACTTCCTCTGTCCCATCTATATATCCCATCACTTCCTCTGTCCCATCTATATATCCCATCACTCTCCATGTCCCATCTATATATCCCATCACTTCCTCTGTCCCATCTATCTATATCCCATCACTTCCTCTGTCCAGAGTCCCATCTATATATCCCATCACTTCCTCTGTCCAGAGTCCCATCTATATATCCCATCACTACCTCTGTCCAGAGTCCCATCTATATATCCCATCACTACCTCTGTCCAGAGTCCCATCTATATATCCCATCACTTCCTCTGTCCAGAGTCCCATCTATATATCCCATCACTTCCTCTGTCCAGAGTCCCATCTATATATCCCATCACTTCCTCTGTCCAGAGTCCCATCTATATATCCCATCACTTCCTCTGTCCAGAGTCCCATCTATATATCCCATCACTTCCTCTGTCCAGAGTCCCATCTAGGTATCACTGTCTCTGTTCAGGCATTCTATCCCATCAATACCTCTGTCCAGGCAAATAAATTAATTGCAAAATGTTTGAAGATGTTTTTAGTTGCGTGCCCTAATGAACATGACCCAGCTCGTGGCCAAACCAAAACCCAGGACCTCTGCTCTGCTAGACGTGACCGCCCTTCTGAAGCGTCTTACCAGTCGGTGCCACGTGAAAAGCTATTCGCTGGTGCAGATGGGGCCACTTCAGGCTGAGGAGTAAGTTTCACACGTCCCCATGTGCTGCGCAAACAACATGTAGTATAACTATTCTCCAATAGAGGGCACTAAACGTACGCAAGAAGCCATTTTTTTTGCCTGCCACTGCAAAGGTTACTGGAGGTGCCTGATAGAGATCCTGGAGGGAAATTGGAGGAGCCTAAAGCATGTCCAAAACAAACAGTTAAATAACCCCAGTTAACCTCTCCACCCTGATCTCTGTGAGTCAGCATGTAGGGAAGGGTTCCCCTGACAGGTGGTTGGCTAGTCTATTTATAGACAACGTGTGCTAGTGTTTTAGGAAACGGGGGGATCAATGCAGGACTCAGGAAGGGCTTCCCCTGGGCTGGCTGGCAGTATATATGTATGGTCTACTCTGGTGTGTTTGTGTGTGTGTGTCTGTGTTAGGAGGAAACAGGCAGGTGATCGCCGCAGTAGATACATGTGTGTGTGTAGAAGGAAACACTACCACAACAAACAGCAAATTTGTAGAGTCATTGGGACCAAATACTTAACTTTTTACTACTTTAATATACATAAGTGAATTTGTCACAATACTTTTAGTTCCCCTAAAATGGGGGGACTATGTACAAAAAGTGCTTTAATTTCTAAATGGTTCATTTGATATGGATGAAAATACCCTCAAATTAAAGCTGACAGCACTTTAACATCATAGTCATTGTATCATATGAATTCCAAAGTGCTGGAGTACAGATCCAAAACAACAAAAATTGTGTCACTCTCCCAATACTTTTGGAGCTCACTGTATCTTAAATAGCATGAGCAGTGCACGCTTGTACCAGCACACAATTAAAAGATAAACTATTTTTTTCATGAAATGCATAGCAATATTAATTCATCAGTGTTAAATTAATTAGCATGATATTGATTCTTGACTACACCATTACATTTACATTTTAGTCATTTAGCAGACACTCTTATCCAGAGTGACTTACAGGAGCAATTAGGGTTAAGTGCCTTGCTAAAGGGCACATCGACAGATTTTTCACCTAGCCGGCTCGGGGATTAGAACCAGCGACCTTTCGGTTACTGGCACAACACTCTTACCCACTAAGCTACCTGCCGCCCTATAACCACAGATGAATAGGGGAAACATAAGTATCTGTGCTAACACCCTGCAGTCAGGTTTTCAGACTAGCTTGCTATGTAAACAACACCCATCATACAAATATCAACCCATTTGATTACTTTGATTTTGACTGTTCAGGGCCTATCAACATGATTTTGACTGTTCAGGGCCTTTCAACATGATTTCAACTGTTCAGGGCCTTTCAACATGATTTCAACATGATTTTGACTGCTCGGGGCCTTTTCAACATGATTTTGAATGTTCGGGGCCTTTCAACATGATTTTGACTGTTCAGGGCCTTTCAACATGCTTTCAACATGATTTTGACTGTTCAGGGCCTTTCAACATTATTTCAACTGTTCGGGGCCTTCAAGTGTATGTTTATTGCCTTTTAACAGTATCCTATGCGATTTTCCACCTAGTCGGCTCAGGGATTAGAACCAGCGACCTTTCGGTTACTGGCACAACACTCTTACCCACTAAGCTACCTGCCGCCCTATAACCACAGATGAATAGGGGAAACATAAGTATCTGTGCTAACACCCTGCAGTCAGGTTTTCAGACTAGCTTGCTATGTAAACAACGCCCATCATACAAATATCAACCCATTTGATTACTTTGATTTTGACTGTTCAGGGCCTTTCAACATGATTTCAACATGATTTTGACTGTTCAGGGCCTTTCAACATGATTTCAACATGATTTTGTCTGTTCAGGACCTTTGAACATGATTTCAACATGATTTTGACTGTTCGGGGCCTTCAAGTGAATGTTTATTGCCTTTTAACAGTATCCTATGCCTGCCAGAAATTATTGCCCCTCAGGTAGCTTAGTGGTTAAGAACATTGTGCCAGTAACCGAAAGGTTGCTGGTTCTAATCCCCAAGCTGACTAGGTGAAAAATGTGTCTGTGCCCTTGAGCAAGGAACTTAACCATAGCTGCTCATGTAAGTGGCTCTGGATAAGAGCGTCTGCTAAAAAATAAAGTCTCTATTTGGCAGCGCAAGCGGAGACACTTCAGGCTGAGGAGTGAGTTTCACAGATCCCCCATCTGCTACACAAGCAATAACAAGTCCATACCCGTTTAGGAAAAAACCATTTAATGTATTCAGTAACATTAGACTTATCCACATTTACCAGAGGGTTCATATTGCAATGAGTTAGAGGCTAGATAGATTTGTAAGCATATCAGACACATAGCGGGCTATAAATATATCCACAGTGGAGGGAAAGGTTGGAATGAAAGCCAAACAGTCAGTCAAAATCAGGGGAGAATGACTGCCCCCTCTCATTGAAGACATGCAGTTCAAGGCCGACCGGGGTACTGCAGGCGGTTGTTTCCAGAAATAGTCCATGGGCCAGACCCCCAAATTTGGGCCGTAGGGTTCACTTGGGGTGACGATGTCTCACAGTGATTTTCTTGAAGGTCCCTAGAGTTGTAAAATGTGTGGTAGCAGTGTAGCGATGGCAGCTTCCTGTGTGTTGTCTGACTGTCTTTCATCCCCCCCATACTACTCATAGGGAAGGGATTTGACCCTATGACCAACAAGGTCAGTATACAACAAGTTACTGCTCACATATACAGTTGAAGTCGGAAGTTTACATACACTTTAGCCAAAATACATTTAAACTCCGTTTTTTCACAATTCCTGACATTTAATCCTAGTAAAAATTCCCTGTCTTAGGTCAGTTAGGATCACCACTTTATTTTAAGAATGTGAAATGTCAGAATAATAGTAGAGAGAATGATTTATTTCAGCTTTTATTTCTTTCATCACATTCCCAGTGGGTCAAAAGTTTACATACACTCAATTAGTATTTGGTAGCGTTGCCTTTAAATTGTTTAACTTGGGTCAAACGTTTCGGGTAGCCTTCCACAAGCTTCCCACAATAAGTTGGGTGAATTTTGGCCCATTCCCCCTGACAGAGCTGGTGTAACTGAGTCAGGTTTGTAGGCCTCCTTGCTCGCACACACTTTTTCAGTTCTGCCCACACATTTCCTATAGGATTGAGGTCAGGGCTTTGTGATGGCCACTCCAATACCTTGACTTTGTTGTCCTTAAGCCATTTTGCCACAACTTTGGAAGTATGTTTGGGGTCATTGTCCATTTGGAAGACCCATTTGCGACCAAGCTTTCACTTCCTGACTGATGCTGGAGGAAACAGGTACAAAAGTATCTATCCACAGTAAAAACGAGTCCTATATCGACATAACCTGAAAGGCCGCTCAGCAAGGAAGAAGCCACTGCTCCAAAACCGCCATAAAAAAGCCAGACTACGATTTGCAACTGCACATGGGGACAAAGATCGTACTTTTTGGAGAAATGTCCTCTGGTCTGATGAAACAAAAATATAACTGTTTGGCCATAATGACCATCGTTGTGTTTGGAGGAAAAAGGGGGCCGCTTGCAAGCCGAAGAACACCATCCCAACCGTGAAGCACGGGGGTGACAGCATCATGCTGTGGGGGTGCTTTGCTGCAGGAGGGACTGGTGCACTTCACAAAATAGATGGCATCATGAGGAAGGAAAATTATGTGGATATATTGAAGCAACATCTCAAGACATCAGTCAGGAAGTGAAGTTTGGTCGCAAATGGGTCTTCCAAATGGACAATGACCCCAAACATACTTCCAAAGTTGTGGCAAAATGGCTTAAGGACAACAAAGTCAAGGTATTGGAGTGGGCATCACAAAATCCTGACCTCAATCCTATAGAAAATGTGTGGGCAGAACTGAAAAAGCGTGTGCGAGCAAGGAGGCCTACAAACCTGACTCAGTTACACCAGCTCTGTCAGGAGGAATGGGCCAAAATTCACCCAACGTATTGTGGGAAGCTTGTGGAAGGCAACCCGAAACGTTTGACCCAAGTTAAACAATTTAAAGGCAATGCTACCAAATACTAATTGAGTGTATGTAAACTTCTGACCCACTGGAAATGTGATGAAAGAAATAAAAGCTGAAATAAATCATTCTCTCTAATATTATTCTGACATTTCACATTCTTAAAATAAAGTGGTGATCCTAACTGACCTAAGACAGGGCATTTTTACCAGGATTAAATGTCAGGAATTGTGAAAAACTGAATTTAAATGTATTTGGCTAAGGTGTATGTAAACTTCCGACTTCAACTGTGTAATTGAAAAGCTTAGATTCACAGCTATCCATTAGACACATTTTCGTGAATGTTCAGGTCAACAGAACTTTGACATCTAGGATATACAGTGGGGAGAACAAGTATTTGATACACTGCCGATTTTGCAGGTTTTCCTACTTACAAAGCATGTAGAGGTCTGTCATTTTTATCATAGGTACACTTCAACTGTGAAAATCCAGAAAATCACATTGTATGATTTTTAAGTAATTAATTAGCATTTTATTGCATGACATAAGCATTTGATCACGTACCAACCAGTAAGAATTCCGGCTCTCACAGACCTGTTAGTTTTTCTTTAAGAAGCCCTCCTGTTCTCCACTCATTACCTGTATTAACTGCACATGTTTGAACTCGTTACCTGTATAAAAGACACCTGTCCCCACACTCAATCAAACAGATTCCAACCTCTCCACAATGGCCAAGACCAGAGAGCTGTGTAAGGACATCAGGGATAAAATTGTAGACCTGCACAAGACTGGGATGGGCTACAGGACAATAGGCAAGCAGCTTGGTGAGAAGGCAACAACTGTTGGCGCAATTATTAGAAAATGGAAGAAGTTCAAGATGACGGTCAATCACCCTCGGTCTGGGGCTCCATGCAAGATCTCACCTCGTGGGGCATCAATGATTACATTTACATTTTATTCATTTAGCAGATGCTTTTATCTAGAGCGACTTACAGTTAGAGAGTGCATACATTTTCCATACTAGCCCCCCGTGGGAATCAAACCCACAAACCTGCCGTTGCAAACGCCATGCTCTACCAACTGAGCTACAGGAGGAAGGTGAGGGATCAGCCCTGAACTACACGGCAGGACCTGGTCAACGAC
>JAGTTL010001591.1:0-13158 GCA_036851935.1 Coregonus suidteri | reverse complement strand
TTTGATACAGAAACCTTTGTTTGCAATTACAGAGATCATATGTTTCCTGTAGGTCTTGACCAGGTTTGCACACACTGCAGCAAGGATTTTGGCCCATTCCTCCATACAGACCCTCTCCAGATCCTTCAGGTTTCGGGGCTGTCGCTGGGCAATACGGACTTTCAGCTCCCTCCAAAGATTTTCTATTGGGGGTTCAGGTCTGGAGACTGGCTAGGCCACTCCAGGACCTTGAGATGCTTCTTACAGAGCCACTCCTTAGTTGCCCTGGCTGTGTGTTTCGGGTCGTTGTCATGCTGGAAGACCCAGCCACGACCCATATTCAATGCTCTTACTGAGGGAAGGAGGTTGTTTGGCCAAGATCTCGCGATACATGGGCCCCATCCATCCTCCCCTCAATACGGTGCAGTCGTCCTGTCCCCTTTGCAGAAAAGCATCCCCAAAGAATGATGTTTCCACCCTCCATGCTTCACGGTTGGGATGGTGTTCTTGGGGTTGTACTCATCCTTCTTCTTCCTCCAAACATGGCGAGTGGAGTTTAGACCAAAAAGCTCTATTTTTGTCTCATCAGACCACATGACCTTCTCCCATTCCTCCTCTGGATCATCCAGGATGGTCATTGGCAAACTTCAGACGGGCCTGGAATGGACATGCGCTGGCTTGAGCAGGGGGACCTTGCGTGCGCTGCAGGATTTTAATCCATGACGGCGTAGTGTGTTTACTAATGGTTTTTCTTTGAGACTGTGTCCCAGCTCTCTTCAGGTCATTGACCAGGTCCTGCCGGTGTAGTTCTGGGCTGATCCCTCACCTTCCTCATGATCATTGATGCCCCACGAGGTGAGATCTTGCATGGAGCCCCAGACCGAGGGTGATTGACCGTCATCTTGAACTTCTTCCATTTTCTAATAATTGCACCAAAAGTTGTTGCCTTCTCACCAAGCTGCTTGCCTATTGTCCTGTAGCCATCCCAGCCTTGTGCAGGTCTACAATTTTATCCCTGATGTCCTTACACAGCTCTCTGGTCTTGGCCATTTGTGGAGAGGTTGGAGTCTGTTTGATTGAGTGTGTGGACAGGTGTCTTTTATACAGGTAACGAGTTCAAACAGGTGCAGTTAATACAGGTAATGAGTGTAGAACAGGAGGGCTTCATAAAGAAAAAGTAACAGGTCTGTGAGAGCCGGAATTCTTACTGGTTGGTAGGTGATCAAATACTTATGTCATGCAATAAAATGCAAATTAATTACTTTCTGGATTTTTGTTTTAGATTCCGTCTCTCACAGTTGAAGTGTACCTATGATAAATATTACAGACCTCTACATGCTTTGTAAGTAGGAAAACCTGCAAAATCGGCAGTGTATCAAATACAGTGCCTTGACTTTTTCCACATTTCGTTACGTTACAGCCTTATTCTGAAATGGATTAAATAATTTTTTTAAATCTCAGCAATCTACACACAATACCCCATAATGAAAAAGCGAAAACAGGTTTTAGGATTTTTTTTGCAAATTATAAAAGATTAAAAACAGAAATACCTTATTTACATAAGTTTCAGACCATTTGCTATGAAACTCGAAATTGAGCTCAGGTGCATCCTGTTTCCATTGATCATCCTTAAGATGTTTCTACAACTTGATTGGAGTCCACCTGTTGTAAATTCAATTGATTGGACATGATTTGGAAAGGCACACACCGGTCTATATAAGGTCCCACAGTTGACAGTGCATGTCAGAGCAAAAAACCAAGCCATGAGGTTGAAGGAATTGTCCTTGAGGCTCCGAGACAGGATTGTGTCGAGGCACAGATCTGGGGAAGGGTACCAAAACATTTCTGCAGCATTGAAGATCCCCCAGAACATAGTGGCCTCCATCATTCTTAAATTGAAGAAGTTTGGAATCACCAAGACTCTTCCTAGAGCTGGCCACCCAGCCAAACTGAGCAATCGGGGGAGAAGGACCTTGGTCAGGGAGGAGACCACTCTGACAGAGTTCCTCTGTGGAGATGGGAGAACCTTCCAGAAGGACAACCATCTCTGCAGCACTCCACCAATCAGGTCTTTATGGTAGAGTGGCCAGACCGAAGCCACTCCTCAGTAAAAGGCACATGACAGCCCGCTTGGAGTTTGCCAAAAGGCACCTAAAGGCTCTCAGACCATGAGAAACAAGATTCTCTGGTCTGATGAAACCAAGCTTGAACTCTTTGGCCTGAACGTCTGGAGGAAACCTGGCACTATCCCTATGGTGAAGCATGGTGGTGGCAGCATCATGCTGTGGGGATGTTTTTCAGTGGCAGGGACTGGGAGACAAGTCAGGATCGAGGGAAAGATGAACCGAGCAAAGTACAGAGAGATCCTTGATGAAAACCTGCTCCAGAGCGCTCAGGACCCCAGACTGGGGTGAAGGTTCACCTTCCAACAGGACAACGACCCTAAGCACACAGCCAAGACAACGCAGGAGTGGCTTCGGGACAAGTCTCTGAATGTCCTTGAGTGGCCCAGCCAGAGCCCAGACCTGAACCCGATCGAACATCTCTGGATAGACCTGAAAATAGCTGTGCAGCAATGCTCCCCATCTAACCTGACTAACCTGACAGGATCTGCAGAGAAGAATGGGAGAAACTCCCCAAATATAGGTGTGCCAAGCTTGTAGCGTCATACCCAAGAAGACTTGATGCTGTAATCGCTGCCAAAGGTGCTTCAACAAAGTATTGAATAAAGGGTCTGAATACTTATGTAAATGTGATATTTCAGTTTTTTATTGTTAATAAATTAGCAAAAATTTATAAAAACCTGTTTTGGCTTTGTCATTATGGGGTATTGTGTGTAGATTGAGGGGAATAACATTTTTTAATCAATTTTAGAATAAGGCTGTAATGTAACAAAATGTGGAAAAAGTCAAGGGGTCTGAATACTTCCCGAAGGCACTGTATATATACTGTGTGTGTGTGTGTATGTGTGTGTGTATGTGTATATATATATATATGTATAGTACCAGTCAAAAGTTTGGACACACCTACTCATTCAAGGGTTTTTCTTCATTTTTACTATTTTCTACATTGTAGAATAATAGAGAAGACATCAAAACTATGAAATAACACATATGTAATCATGTAGTTACCAAAAAAGTGTTAAACAAGTCAAAATATATATGTTATATTTGAGATTCTTCAAATAGCCACCCTTTGCATTGATGACAGCTTTGCATACTCTTGGCATTCTCTCAACCAGCTTCATGAGGTAGTCATCTGGAATGCATTTCAATTAACAGGTGTGCCTTCTTAAAAGTTAATTTGTATAATTTATTTCCTTCTTAATGCGATTGAGCCAATCAGTTGTGTTGTGACAAGGTAGGGGGGGTATACAGAAGCTAGTCCTATTTGTATCTGTCATGTGTGAATGTTGCGGTTTATATATTTACTGTATATGATTATCTTATCCGACTTGCCACAACTGAAGTTACCTTCTGGAAAAATAAAGTTATTCTATTCACTCTGTAAATGTAAATATTACCCACAAAACATGAAGTGTCCCTAACAATTATACACATATCAGTTATGCAAGCTAACAACCAGCATAGATAACTAGCTATCTTGCTAGCTAACAAGACTAGCTAGCACAGTTAGCTTGCAAACGATTGGCTCTGGTCTTGGGGGCGGCAGGCAGTCTGGGAGATCGAGCTGTCTGTTAGGCGCCTTTCATGGCTTAAATGCCCCAGGAGCTCATATCTCACAGAACAGGGGAACTCAGAGAATAAGAAGATGAGCCTACCCAGCTGACCATTGACAGGCACGCACGGCGACCTGAATGTTGGGATTGGGGAAGATGGCGGATGCGGATGATGAGGTGGAATCTGAATACAATGGCGGTAGAATCAAGAAGAATTGGAGTGTTGTTCAAAAGAATGGAAAACGGAGCAAAGTAGGGTACAGTGATGAGAATGACCCTTCGTATCTAGTAGGAGTAAGATTAATAAGGAGCAGCTGAGCAGAGTACCAATATTGAAGAAACCTTTTGAGTTATCCAAACTGTTGGAGAGAATGCTTGGTAAAGTGAAGGATGTGAGGATCACGAGAGGCGGGCTTGTTTAGATTTTTTGTGATTCTGTCTTAATCGCACTGTATCTGTTATTTTGTTTTTTGAAATGGAGTCTCTCCCTAATGAAGTGCGATTAGGGTATATAAACTACAGAGGTATATAATTTATCCCAAGAACAATGCAGTGTGAACATTGTAAAGCTTTTGGTTATGTAGAAAGTGTTTGCAGAAGGGAGAAGCCGAAATGTACAAGATGTGGAAAATATCATATTATGTGTTTTAAAAGTGAAGAAAAAGTGACGTAATTGCGGTGGGAATCATGAAGCCACGTGTTAGAAATTGCGTAATTCAAATCTGGTATTGGAATAAGAGAAAACATAATCAAGAGATATTCAATCCAAGCTAAATTTATTATATGCATAATGTATGTATGATAAGTATAAAGGTTCGTATACGGGCTCACTGAAATACCACGCAGGGCAGACAGAGAACTGACTTCCTCATTACAAATTATTCCGTAAATACCCTGACAGTTTTAGTTCCCGCTCTCTGCTGGGCCTATCAGGGTAGAGGTTGAGCGTGGTTTAGACTTACTCAGCCAATCCGTTGGCGCACAGGCTGGTCCCAGACCCTTGGCGCTCCACTTGTTGCACACTGAAGTTTTTATCATAACAACCTGTGGAGTCAGCGCCCAAAAAACACCATTCCACTGTACCTACGTTCAAGGACGGTTCACAGACAACAAAGAGGCAGTGTTCGTATCTGTAAGAAATACAAGTCTTATCTGTCCTACCCCCTAACGTTCCTCACATGAATCACAGCTTGTTATGTGAAACAATTTATATCAGTATAGTACAAACCTTCTATGCTTATCATTAATGCATTCCTTCTAAGCTATTCATCACATCCAGATCCAATTATGAGAAAATAGATCCCCACACACGTCTTCTGAATGCCCCACAAGGGAAAAAAGAGAATGAGGAAGTCAGTGTTGTACAGAGCATTTCATATGCAGAAGCTGTGAAAAGGGTTGAGGGTTTAAATGTTGCACCAGAAGAGTCCATGGTAGTGAATGGGCCTTCACTGCAGACTGCAGGGGTTGTCTTACACCAAGAGGATCCTGACATTTTAAAGGTTAAAAATTTGGACTTTGTGGCCTTTATGCAATGGTGATAAATGGGCACTGCCATGGTGGAGAAAATATCTAGGAAGATTGAAATCATTGGGCAGAGCGGTTCCTGGGGATGAAAGATTTCACAGCAAAGGAGTTACATGGAATATTAGCAAAAGCCGTACCACCTTATCAGGTCCTAGAGCCTGAGAAGGGAGATATGGAGAACTAAAAGAAGGAAGAAGTGGGAGTTTTGTTTGTTTTGGCAATGTACTATTTTTATTAGGGTGGATTGTTAGAATCACTTATTATTTTTTATTATTTTTGGTTTCAAATCGTCAAGTTGGTGGCGGCAATACAGCTTTTGGATGTAGTCCGCCATACAACCCACAGAAGAAGAATCTCACAGAACACAACATTGGCTAGCATTATCTGAAGGAATGTCTAAATTAGAGTTGTAGAGAGTGATTCTGAAACAACGATGTACAACGGCAGCGGAGGAGATATTCAGAGCCATTGCAAAAACTATATCAAAGTACCAGGACAAAGTTTATCTGTCGAAAGACGAGAACGACCATCTGCAGAGGCTGCTTGATGTCATCCTGAAACCTGAGATAAAGTTGTATAGAACAGGTTTGTTTATTACTCTTGTCTCTTATCAACATTAATGTTTATCAACATTGGCAATATTTATGTTTTAATATGAGAAGAAAATATCCACAGGAAAGTATTATTAAACCAACTTTACAAAACGCTTGTACAGACATTGAGATTTCTATCACCTGGCACATGCGCAAAACCATGTAAATACCTGCAAGATTTCGGTTAGTAAGCATGCGTCATACTTCTGTCTTGTGCGCCTTAGGTGATGAGCAAACAAATCGTGATAGTCACACACAATTTTGAAGTCGGTTTAATAATACTTTCCTGAATAAAGAAATCGTCAGACAACATGTAGAGTAAGTTCAAATGAAGTGTATTCAACATTCTGACTTGTAAAGGGACTGTTTGGAATTTTTTAATCTAAATGTTAGAGAGGAGAGTGGAGGCTCGTCCAGTCCATATTCCGATTCGTAGAGGCTAGCTCCCACTGGGCCACTAGCACTACAACTGAAGTGATAACATTATTTTAACAAATACATTTAAAAAGTGTAACAACATTGCAATTTCAAGCATTGATCTTTGATACCGCCTGTATCGATAACGACCATTAGATACAGTCTAATATGCTAACTAGCTAACAGAATCTTTCAAATTCTGTGCATGTTATTTAATAGTTTTGAAAAATGTAAATCAATACAGCAAGTTTCATATAGCAAGATACATTAAGTGATTCTCGTCTATATTAATCATTTTACTTGTGAATAGAATAAACAAATGTAAAAATACATATGTACAGCCTCTGAAGACAGTCGCTTGCTGTACTACCCTTGCATTTTCTAAATGGACATTAGTGCTGTTTAGATGAGAAATGTGTTATTCCCCACCATTATAATCAGTCCAGTCAGATAGCCGCTGCTGACAATACTGATTGACCATTATCTACACTTAAACAACTATTTGGATCAATCAACAACAGCACATAAGTGGGAAATCCTGAAGATAGGCTATCCTATCCTAGACCCCATTATCTTAGGTGTTGATGTTGCGCTTCATCTGACATATCTCATCTGCAACTAAATTCTGTTCAAATAGTTTTTATTGAACACACACAAGAATGGTGTATAGGTATGAAAGACATGTGTACAGTTCTTATCTAAACATAAGAGAACAGACATGAACAACAAGACCCAGAGTTCTGGACACAAAACAAATATTACAAAACACGACATACAGAACAGGGACAGGTAGAAAGAAAAAGGGTAGATGTAACCCCCCCACTTATACCCCCCTTTAACCCCCCCCCATTCCACCCTATTCCCCTCCCGACTGCTCGAGTGTCGGGGCCAGCACACGCTGCCCAAAGGTATATATAAAATATGACAATTGAGAGTGCGTTAAAAAGTACAAATTCACAGCACCGACTGGTCCAGGTAAGAGAGGAAAGGCTGCCAGATTTGATCAAATGTTGATAATTTATTGTTCAGAATATATCTAATTCTTTCTAAGTGTACAGTTTTTGCCACTTCGCTGAGCCATAATTTGGTAGAGGGCGCTTCCCTCCTTTTCCAAAACAACAAGATTATTTTTTTTGCCGAGATGAGACTGTAAGAGATGAGTTTGTTTTCTGGGAGTTGGTTAATCCGTTTAGGGAGTCGGACACTCCCAGGATTATCAGAAGCGGGTCTGGGTCTATTGAAGTCTCCAGAACTTCAGAGAGGACCCCAAATATTCCACACCAATAACCATACAGACTAGAGCATAGGGCAAAGCAAGCAGTGGAGTAGTGTACCCTGCTCAGTCTGACATTTATCACACATAGGGGATGTATCAGGAAATATCCTATGCAGTTTAGTTTTGGAATAGTGTAATCTGTGTAATACCTTAAATTGTATGAGACGATGTCTGGAGTTAATGGAGCAGGTGTGGATATACTCCAAGCTATCCTCCCAGTCTGCCACACGAAATATCAGTCCCTAGTTCTTCCTCCCATTTTGCCTTAATGGCATCAGTAGAGGGTGCGCTAACAGATTGAAAAGCGTCATATAGACGAGATATCAGTTTGTCTGAGGTGGGGCATATTTTTATGCATCCGTCAAACATGGAAGGTTTAGCATTCTCAAATGTTGGGAGGTGTTTTTCTAACATAGTCTCTAATTTGTAGGTATCTGAAAAAGTTACTTCTGGGAAGGTTATAAGTTTCCCTCAGCGCTTCAAAGGAAGCAAAGGTCCCTCCTATATATAAATCCCCTATGGTACTTATCCCCAAACTCTCCCCATCGCTCAAAGGTGTTATCAAGGTTAGAGGGGGCAAAGGAGGGATTCCTGGCAACAGGGAGCATGAATGATATTGGTCTAAGCTCAAAGTGGACTTTAATTTTCTTCCAGATTCGGACTGTGCTATGTATAATAGGATTGTTATGTTAATGTGACATCTCCAGATTAACAGGTGACAAAATCACAGCACCAATAGAGAAGGGGTGACACTCCTCCCGCTCCATGCTAAGCCAGCTGGATGGCGGGGTTGCGTCATCCAGCAAAAACGTAACAGCGCGGAGGTTAGCGGCCCAATAGTAAAATATAAAATTTGGGAGAGACAATCCTCCTTCCATCTTGGATTTACATAGGTGTTTTTTACCTATCCTGTGTGTTTTTATAATCCCAGATGAAAGGGTTGATAATAGAGTCCAGTTGTTTATGAAATGATTTAGGTATGAATACTGGGATGTTCTGGTATAGGTAGAGCAGTTGTGGGAGGAAGACCATTTTAATGGCATTAATTCTTCCGAGCAGAGAAATTGGGAGAGTTCTCCAAAAACTGTATGTTTGCCTTGAGATTTTGCATCAGAGAAGGGAAATTCTCTTTAAATAGTAAGGAGTATTGTTTGGTAACTACAATTCCAAGGTAGATAAATTTTTCTGAAGATAACTTAACTGGAAGATGTTCTAGCCAGGAGGTGTTTTGCAACCGTATGGGCATTAATTCACTCTTGTTCCAATTTATATTCTGTATCCCGAGAAGGTACCAAACAAATTAATCACCTCAAGAATAGCTGGAATACTAGCTTGGGGTTCTGTTACATAGAGGAGAATATCATCTGCATATAGGGAAATCTTATTTAGAGTATCTTTAGTATTATAGCCGTGTATTGCTGAATTAGATCTGATCGCTTGAGCGAGAGGTTCAATAATTAGGGCGAAGAGCATAGGCGACAGCGCACAACCCTGCCTTGTCCCTCTGTGAAGGTTAAATCGGGGGCGACATTGATTGGTTAGTGAGTATTCTCGCACAGGGGTTCCTATATAAAAAGCTGGATCCAATTTATGAACCCATCTCCAATATTAAATTTCTGTAGGACCTTGAATAGATAGGGCCACTCAACTTGGTCAAAGGCCTTTTCGGCGTCAAGAGATATAAACGGCAAGGTCCACGTTAGGTAACCTCTGAGAATACATAATGTTGAAAGAGGCGCCTGAGATTGAAGAATGAGTTTCTATTAGGGATAAAGCCGGTCTGGTCCGAATGGACCAATTTGCCAATTAAAGTGCTAAGCCTGTTAGCCAGAGTTTTTGCTAAAATCTTTTGGTCTGTATTAAGGAGGGATATTGGTCTGTATGACCCTACCTCTTCCGGATCTTTACCCTTCTTATGTATAACTGTAATAAACGCCTCATCCAAAGTAGATGGGAGAGTAATTCCCCAGATGCAGATTTAACTTTGTGAATCATTCGGTCACTCACGTTTTTTCGAAGTTGTCTGGCGAGTAATTTGTGTGGTTTGTCACCAAACTCAAAATATTTTTGCTTGGCATAGAGAAAAGATTTAGCAATTTTAGCCGAGAGGATCTGATTGTATTTTAAATTTTAAAGACATAAATTGTTTATGTTTCTCCATAGATGGATGTCTAGCATTCTCCCTATCCAGTAAGTGAATTTGTCCCTCCAGTTCTACCAATTTTTTCTGTTTTGCCTACTCCTGGCAGTCTGAAAGGAGATGATACAGCCTCTCAAATAAGCCTTCAGCGTTTTCCCACAATAATGCTGGGGAAGTCTCTGTGTTGTCGTTGGTATCAAAGAAAATTGTATTTGGTCTTTAAGATGTTCACAGAATGTTGATTCTGTGAGGAGCTGAGGATTCAACCTCCAGACCCTCTCGTTTGGTACGATGTCACCCAATCTCAGGGAGAAGGTGAGTGGACTGTGGTCAGAGATTATAATATCACGATATCTCACATTACAGGTATAGGGGAGTAGTTTTAGCATCAACCAAAAAAGTAGTCAATTCGAGTATATACATTGTGAACATGAGAGTAAAAGGAGTATTCCCTACCCGTAGGATTAGAGATCCTCCATATATCAAATAAGTTAGAATTTTTTATGTAGGTATTCAAGAATTCGCTTGAATGGGAGGTAGGGGTTCGCCGGGTAGAGGATCTATCCAAATATTGGTCTAGTACACAGTTAAGGTCCCCTCCAATGACCAAATTAGTATGGGAGATATCTGGAATCAGGGCAAGGACTCTTTTTTGAAAAAAGAGGGGTTATCAATGTTTGGCCCATAGATATTTAGTAGAGTTACAGAAGTAGAATGGATCTCTCCTATTACGATCACATAACGACCCTCTTTATCCACAATAGTGGTTTTATGTAGAAAGGGAATTCCTTCCGTACCAGAATCGCTGTGCCTCTCGTTTTGGCAGAGAAGTTAGAGTGATACACTTGTCCCACCCACTTACATTTAAGTCTGTTATGAGATTTGTTTTTCAGATGGGTTTCTTGCAAAAAATATAAATATATCAGACGAAAGTGCTTTCAAGTGGGCTAGGACCCTGCCTCTCTTAATTGGTTCGTTTAAACCCTTGACATTCCAGGAAGTGAATGTAAGTCCCGCCCCTCCTCTCATTTGTAGTTCCTATGGTGGCCTGCATAACATGTAACTCACTAAAAAGGTAAGAAAGCGCACCAAACCATCACGATCAGCATATGTAGCACCCACACCCGAGCAGTATCCAACACCCCCCCCCCCCCCCCCCCCCCCCCCCCCCCCCCCACCCCCGCAAGCACCTTTACTCTCCACCCTGTTCCCCTACTTTCCCCAACCTTTACCCCCCCCCCCCATCAACCCACATTTAACAGGCATACACACATAGGACAGAAAAAAATATGAAAATAAAAAATAACAAACACATTGTCTGGCCGATGCCAAAAAAGCACGGCGCGACCTCGAACAAGAGGTAAACACAAATAAAATCCCAACTATGCGCTCACCTCTCACTATCCTAGAACTTCAACTAACATATGAACTGAGGAGGCTCCCGCACTTAAAGTGTTTAATTAGCATCTAATAAACCTAAACAGAATAAGTTTGCAACTTAAACATATTGCGCACTTAAGGTTCATCTTGGTCAATCCCTGAGATAAGCAAGATGTATCATCACAAGATTATATTGCTAAGCAGTGCCGGTCTAAACATAAACCATCAGTAACCGACAGACAGCAGTACAGTTACATATTGTGGGTTAGGAGAAGGGAACAAGGATTTTGATAAATTGAACGTACCCCCAATCAAAAAAAATAACAAAGTAAATAAAAATGTAAAAAAAATAAAAAATACATATGTGCAACACATACACATATACACATCCACACACACACATACATACATACATACATACATACATGTGCATACCTACATACATACAACACACACATACGTATATATATACGCACACACACACACATATACACACGTATACATGCACACATACATACACACACCCAAAAAATATATACATATAAAATAAATATTCTTAAATATATACAGATACATACACACGCATACACACATACATCCATACACACACATCTACATACACAAACATGCATACCTCAGAATAATAATCTATACAAATTTAAAATATACACATACATAATACTAAAATGCTAAGAGAAAAATAATAATAATAAAGTACAAATAATTATTATTATATGTACGCACAGGAATAATGTAAGAATTGAAAAATATAACGAAACAAAAACAAAAATGGGGAATATAAGTGTATATCCATCCGAAAGTGTCAATGATCCGACCTGGAAGGCCTCCCAAACAGGCATCGCTCCAAACCCCAGTCGGAATGAAAGTGAAATGAACGTTAAGTGAGAGCTCTGACCACCCTCCAATGGTCAGCTCATCGTATTACATGTTCGGTAGCCCTTGCTGAGACCGTTGAATACGGTTTCACCCGTTATGGAATGGTATGGATTCGAGTCCGTGAGCAGACCTTAACACACAATGACAAGGCACTCTAACCTGTACGGGGGATTGGTGTATATTCCCGGACAAACTTATCTGCGTCCAGAACCGAGGAGAGCCAGATCTTTCTCCCCGGAAGGCGGGTAATTCTTAGTCTTGCAGGGAAGAGCAAGGCTGGGTGAAGATGGAGTTTGTAGAGTTTTGGTCATGACATCTCTGTAGCCAGCGCGGTGCTTTGCCACATCGGGCGCATAGTCCTCATAGACACGAAAGGGTGCCTTTATGTAACAGGTTGCCCCCTCTTTCGAGCCTCGCGCAGGATAAGATCCTTGGTCTTGAAACTGTGACAACAGATGATTACTGGGCGAGGACGCTGGCCCGGTCCAGGCACTGGGACAAGGGCGCGATGTGCACGGTCCAGTAGGGGATCCGACGCCAAAACATCCGGTCCCATTGCATCCTTCAGTAGCTTGGCGAAGAAGTCGGTGGGGCGAGAGCCCGCCTCCACCCCTTCTGCCAGACCCACCACGCGAAGGTTATGACGCCTGGATCTGCCCTCCAGGTCGACCACTTTCACAGAAAGCCTCTGCACATTATCCTGCAATGACGTGCATAGCTTCTCTAACTCGTCGATCCTACCAGCGTTGAATTCAGAAGCTTTCTCAAGGTCCACAATACTCTGGCCCTGCGAAGCGAACGTTCGAATGGTGCTCTCGATTTTAGTGTCCAGTTCAGCAATAGTAGCCTTAAGATCCTCCGCTATAGCAACACGTAGTTCTCCCAAAGCCCGGGTAAGTTCTGTAAGTGTCACGTTGTTACCTGTGCCTTCCGCCATGTTTGTCTCGTTGTTTGGTGGGGAGTAGCCTCTGATGTGGATTTATTGTCCTTTGGTCGCTTATTACTAGTATTTTCACGTAGTAAGTTACAATATTGTATTAGAAAGAAAAGTTTGTTGTAACAAGTGCAATAAAAGTAAGTTAGGTTAGATTATTTCGCAAAAAAAGTTGCGGGAGCCTCTCACACACAGCCGTTCACTCCAACATGCTAGCTCCGCCCCTCCATCTGCAACTAAATTCTAATGTATCCCTTTTCTCCTTCCCTGCAGATTTCCAGCATTTCATTGTCTCTGAAGAGAGTTGTTGTCCCCTGTACAGCAGCACTGGAAGCA
>JAGTTL010001590.1:0-13162 GCA_036851935.1 Coregonus suidteri | reverse complement strand
GGAAAAGGCCCAGGGGCCAATGAGCTCGTAGCGCTCTCCAAAACGCCTTTCATTCTCCTTTACAGCAGGGGACAACATGTAAAAAAAAATCTCATGTAACTCAGTCTTTTCATCTATGCACTTTGTGGCTGGCCAAAACATGTTTCTTTCAACTTGCAAATCAGCGGAGGTTATTAATTAATTGTGGGTCTTCTCTTGCTTGGACCAGGGTAGGTCACCGACCCCAAGCCTCGGTGGCTTCGATGCGGAGGAGCGCAGAAGATCCCACCAGTGCAGAAAAACTCGTTTTCTGGGCGCCATTGTCTTCACACAATCAGAAGCGCTGGTCACCAAGTGTCACCGCAGTGAACAAGTCCATATCTTCGGCCTGTTGAGTAGGTCTGTTAGGCGGCGCGAAAGTTGACAACAACAGGTTTCCATAACCAAGGTGCGCAATGAAAAAGAAAAAACTGCGGCTGCGTACTGGCACGAAGCAGCCCGGTAGCCTCGACGCGCACCTCCGCTCCAAGGCATCGTGTGTTTTTCCACCTCGGGTTCAGTAATGTGGGATATGTCGTGAAAACTCTTCACACAAACTTTGGACCGTTTGCCAAGTGGCCAGTCCTCATCTCTGGTTTCAAAGAGAGAGGACGTTCAGGGTAATCGCCTTTGTACAGAATAGCCCCACGGTGTCAGGGTTGAGTTATGAGGGGGGAACTTGGAATTCACAGCGAGGACACAGAGATCAAAAAACACAGGATGTCTTTAGTGAAGTCCGCACAGTACAACAGGCCCAACACGGGCAACAGGGGCCACAGGCGAAACACAAGGTACACTGGACTGTCCAAAGTTAAATGTTGCACAACTTGCAGGGACTCTCTCACAAAACCAATTACGGAAAATTACAGGAGAGCAACCAGAAACAGCGGAAACCAACATCTACACGTTGAACATCGAACAATTACACCACAACCCACCTGGACCAACACACAAAAGAGAAACTAAATAGGTCGGACCTGCCACATACTCTACGGGGTGGTAACCCGAGGTAAGGCTCACCGAAAAACCCCCAACCGTTCCCATTAAACGCTCTCCCGACTCTGGAGGTAAATGGGGGCCTCGATCAGGACACTACATCCTCGGGTACCCCCGTAATGCCGGAAGACGTGAGTAAAGTAGAGCCTCAGCGGTTCTGGGTAGGCAGTAGGAAAGGAACCCGGCATGGGAAGGATGATGACAGGCCTTTCGAGAACCGAATCCACAAACGGACCAGGGATGGTGGATTTCCCCTGTGAGGAGGGAAGGTCGGTAAAACAAAAAATCACCAAAAGAGGTGAGACAAGGGTCGTTGTTGGAACGGGCAGGGGTTGTAACCTACACCTGGGCATAGTGTCTGGGCGCATTAACACTGGGCACCACACTGAGCAGGAGGAGGGACATAAATACCTCACATCCTGGCTCAACGTTGGCCCACCAGTACTTTGTACTACGGCAGTGCACGGTCCGGCCCAATACCCTGGATGCCAAGAGGAGGGTGACGTGTGAAGCCCAATAACTAAGGCCGATCCCGGGACCTCGAGCGGGACGTACGGTCCGGCCCACGGGACACTGGTGGAGGGCTAGGGTCTGTTTGCGTAATGCGGCCCCGCTCGATCGCTGGCATCGGACCCTCCCATACCACCGGTGCAACCAGACACGACTTAGGTAGTATGGAGTGGGCTCCACGCACCTCTCCTCCGTTGTCATACCGCCGAGGTACAGGCATATGCCTTCACGTTCGGGAACCAGGGATGTAAGTGATCTTAAACAGAAAACCTGGGCTAGAAACATAGTCCACCGAGCCTGGCGAGGGATTCAGTCTCCTAGCTCGCCCGAATGTATTCCAGGTTACGGTGGTCAGTTCAGAATGAGAAAAGGGTGTTGAGCACCCTCAAGCCAATGCCTCCACACCTTTTAGGGCCTGTACCACGGGCTAACAGCGACCCTGTCACCTACGACATAATAATTACGCTCCGCCGGACTGAGCCTTTTTCGAATAAAAAGCACAGGGGCGGGAGTTTTAGGTGGTGTGCCGGGGGACCGTTTCTGTGAGAGAAAAACAGCCCCGGATAACAGGCTTTTCAGACGCGTCCACCTCAACTTGGAACTGGTAAAAAGTGGAATCCGGGTGCGCAAGGCACTGGAAGCCGAGGTAAAAAACAGGTCCTTTCAGTCTCCAAAAGCCCTGTCCGCCTCCAGCTGGACCACCGCAAGCGCACTGGACCCCCTTCCAGAAGGGACCTTAGGGGAGCTTTTGCCCACCTGTTCCAAAACCAAGGATAAAACCTCCGGGTGTAATTGCCAAAAAACCCAAGGGAAAAACTGCTGCACCTTCTTTAAAACCGTGGTTGGGGTTTGCCAAAATTACGCCACGGCTGACCACACGGGCAACCTCCATACTCACCCTGACGCAGGACAAAACTGAATAACCAAAAAAGGAAACTGGACTCCTGAAAGAACAAAGACCATTTCTCAGCTTTGACATACAGGTCATGCTCCAAACAGTCTCCTCAATTACCCTGCGCACCAGGGCTAAGTCGTCGGCCGGTTAGAAACTGTTACACCAGAATATCGATTCTATGGTCACAACTAACTCCCTGCCCCTGCATGTCCCGGAAAATCTCATCCTACAAAGGATTGGAAGACTGATGGAGATTCATTAACCCGTATGGCATGAACGAAGATACTCGTAAATGGACGGAGGTAGTACTAAAATGCTGCTTCCAGTCATCGCCCTCTCTATGCGCACCCAAGTATATGCCCTCCTGAGGTCCAATTTTGTGAAGAACGGTTGCCCCGTGTAATGGACTCCGTCATAGTCGCAAATCAGCGGAAGGGGGATAAACTATATTTCACAGTAACCTGGATTTAGACCGCGGCGGTAATCAATACACGGAGCGCAAACCTCCATCCTTTTTTCTTCACAAAAAAGGAAAGACTCGAGGGACGGCTGGTGAAGTGAAGGCGGCCGTATGTATCACTGTCTTCAGAGGACTCGGCAAATGTAATGTTCTCCATTGCCCTTCTTCTCCTCCTGTGGACAACGGGATCACACATGGCTCCGCGGAGAGCGCAGCTCCTGGCCTTGGAGGTCTACGCACAATCCCCTTGTCAGAGAGATGGCAACCTTGCCGCTCCTTGGTCTTGCATAAACACGAGTGCCAAATTCCCTCATTACTCGGGGGGAATGTGCAATGCGGGCATCGGGGGACTTCTCCACCACGAGGTCGGCCCCCTACGGGGAAAACAACCCAGACATACGCCCTCCTCACACTGAGCCGGGAACACCCTTAAAGAGCCCTCTCTCGCCACGAAATAGGTAGGAATTTCATGGGTAATCAACCAGGGAAGCCCCCCCCAGTACCACCGGCTACGCAAGAGAGGTCGATCAGATAGAGATGAATCGTATTCCTCATGGACCCCCTGACGTCTCCATCCTAAGTGGCGTCTGTGACCTCCCTAATGCAACCCGGAAATTCCTAACGGACGACTATCTAGGGCATGTACAAGGGAAAAGGATTATTTTACCGGAAGGAGGGGAATCCCCTAACTCTACACAAAAATTGCGATCTACAAAAAAATTCACAGCTGCGCCGGAATCTACTAGCGCCTATGCGTGGGAACGGAGGTTGCAAACCTGTGGGAAAACAAACAGTTATGGGTTATGTGTACGGACAGAAAGCTCTGGGTAAGTGGGGGCGCCTACTCCACCTGGGAGACGGACTCCCAAATGTTTGTCGCCTGCCTTCTCCTCACCCAGGGGACCCCTCCCCAGCAACCTAGGCCGCGGGTGTGCCCTCCACGCCCATCCAGTTGGATGCAGGGGACGGCCTCCCTCGGGCTCATCTTCTCCTTCCTCTAGCGGCCAGCACCTCCGAGCTTCCATCGGGGGCTCGGCGCGGAGGTGCTGGAAGTGGTGATATGGGCGACCCCCCAACTGGGACGTATCGCGGGTAGCGAGCAGGGGGTCAGCCGAATGGCCAATGTCAACCAACTGGTCAAATGAAAAGCGTGGGAACCCTGCACGCCAACTCTATGCGGACGTTCCTCCCGGGGAGGCTGCAGCGGAAGTGGTCAGTTTAGTGGCCGATCATTCCACCCTGCATCCTGACGCCTAGAGTACCGTAACTCCAGTGCAAAACTCATGAGCAACTTTTGTCCTCATGACCCTGCCGGAGGTAGAATATTTTTCGCATTCACTTGCATCACCTCCCACGCAGCACGGTGTTACACTATCTGTGGGCGATGTGCGGATTGGGGATCGGAACACACTGCGTTATCTGGATCCTTCCTTGGATTATTAGCGGCTTGTGAGACAATCTGTCCGCATCACTGTATGTGTAGTACGTCCTTTAGCCCCTTTCAGGCGTGCCGTCTCTATTTTTTCTTCCCTCCATTCCGCGTTGGCCCACTCCAAAGACCTTCTCCCTTCCGGCCAGGGTGAGGCCAAGGGAGATTGAGCGGCTTGGAAACCGCTCATAGTGTAAAGCCGCGGGCGCGCCGTCGGTGTACGGCGTGGCCTAAGGTTTAGAGGTCAAATTTGTAACAGGGAACCCCTGACACCCAGGCAGGCGGGTGACGTCGTACGTCCCTCTGGGAGCGCGAGAGCCGAATCACCCCACTGGGTTCGGGAAAGTTGACGGACGTGCTGGACCGATGGTGGATGGTGCGTATTAGGTGTGGGGTGTGGTACCATCGCTGGTCTCCCATCGATGGAGGGTGTTCATCACTCGGTCCAGGGCGTGCCCGAATGTGGTTGATTCTGTCCCTCCTGAACCACGAAGAAGCTCTCCTCCCATGATCTCAGTTGTTGCGGGTGGTTCTGGCTTGATTCCATAGAGATTGGTGTGTAATTCTGTCAGGGTTGAGTGTAGAGTGAAAGTGGAATCCACACGCAGGACACAGAGATTTCAAACCAACAGATGTCTTTAGTGAAAGTCCGACAGTACAAGCCCAACACGGCAAAACAGGCCAACCAGGCGAAACAAGCGTACACTGGACTGTCCAAGTAAATGTGCACAACGTGCAGGACCTTCTCAAAACAATACGAAAATACAGCGAGAGCACAGAACAACGGCAACCAACATCTACACGTGGGAACATCGAAACCAATTACACACAACACCTGAACCAAACACAGAGACACTAAAATAGGGTGCCCTAATGACACTTAAACAATGAACAGGTGATTACAAAACAGACAAAAAACCAATCAACATGAAACATCGAGACGGTTGGCAGCTAGTTATCCCCGGAGACGGACGAACCGCCGAAGCCCTGCACGCAGAACAAGGAGAAGGAGCCGTCTCGGCCGGAAACCGTGGACAACACGGTTGGCTTCCTGATGAAGTTGTTAGCAGCATGGTTGCATACTCCACAGAAATTCATCGACAGCTGCTTCACTGGACATTGGCATTGAATCACAACCAGATGAAGTTGGTGATTAAAGCATGTGAATATATGGCTTATGTTCGATCCAGCTTTTTTTTGGAGCAATTTCTGCACACCCACCATTGGCCTGCCAAGACATGAAGTGATGCGCCATCATAAACTTGACTCAGGATTTTGTCCGTGCTGAGTCCGGCGCTGGCTGAAGCTCAATCAATGATGACACCTGTCAGAGCCTCTGCATCACTGTTCTCAGATGTGGTAATTACCAAGAGGCGCTCACACAGACCATAGTTTTTGTCAACAAAAACTCACAACTACAGATATGTTTTCTTGGCTTAAAGGATCCGTTGTGCCATCCACTTTAATTAAATACCAGCTAATCGCCGACCATGTCCTCACTCATCGCCTCTGTCACGAGGTTTGCTCATCATTTCGAGGAAATCTCGTTTTTGTATCTGTGGGCTGGTATAGCGTTGCATTCCTGTGGATGATTGTTTTGTTTTTAATCGTGTCAGTTCAGGATCTTTGCGGCATCAGTGTACTCGAAGAGGAGACAAAAACAACAGCCCCAGTTGGAAGCTATATCATCTAGCACACTGCAAAACCAGCATGATCTCCACGTAACGTCAATTGATTTCACCACCTAAAACCTCCAGCATATAAATTACAGCTGACATGTAGTATCTGTTGCGAGCCAGTGCTTCTAAATTTAAGAGTGGGAACATCTCTTTCCTGTCTCTCTACGTCAGGGGTGTTCAAAACTCATTTTAAGCTCAGATGGCCACATGGAGGAAAAATCTATTCCCAAGTGGGGCCGCCGGAACGGTAAAATCATGGTATAATATACTTAAAAACAACAACTTCAGATTGTTTTCTTGTTTGAAGACTATCAACATTAAAACCTAAAGCTGGAGGGACTGAGGACAGTGTGTCCAAAATAGTACAAGACACAACATCACTATTAATCATTAAACACCCCTGACAGTTATTTTGAAAATTCTAAAGAGAAAGAAAAGAACACACAAACACACAATGCCTCAGTGATTCACCATAACACTGTTTCAAAGAATCACAGCAACTATATCAGGGTGTCATTTCTCAGGCAGAAATGTAGATACAAAATAATGAAATCCTGTTCCCCAAACAAGGTGCAAGAAACCACAGTCAAGAATAGGTTTAAGATACAACTAAATAAAAATCAATTAAAAACCAATAGCACATCACACATTCAAAAACATAGAAACATTAAAGCTGGTAGCCTGAGGACAGTGTGTCCGCACAAAGCCGAACAAACCTCACTATTAATCATAAAAACACACTCAAGTTATTTGAAATTCTTAGAGGACACAAACAAACACACAAAACACACAATGCCTGTCACGATAGTCGTAAGGAATGACCAAGGCGCAGCGCTGTTGACGCGAACAGCGGTAGACTTTATTTAAATTAAAGATACCCCGATCAAAAACAACAAACCAAAATGACGAAAGTGAAGCTCCAAAATCTGACACTGACAAAACAGGATCAAGGAAACAAAAACCTCACAAAAAACCAAGGTGAAACCCCACAGTATAAATATGGCTCCCAATCAGAAGATAACGAGCCGACAGCTGTCAATCGTTACCTCCGATTGGGGAGTCACCTGAATAAACACTAACAATCACCACACATAGGAAATGAAACAACCAGGAATACCCAACATAGAAATACACCCACCAAAGGAAAACAGGAACAACCCTGGCTCAATAATAAAGTCCCTGGAGCCAGAGTTGTCACAGTACACACCCCTAAAGGTGCGCACTCCGGGCGCACCCAGCTACAGTATAGGGGAGGGTCTGGTGGGCGTCTGTCCATCAGGTGCGGTCTCTGGCCCAGGTCGTCGGTTCCCCACCCAACCTTTCGTACACTATCCGCTTACCGTAGAGCCCCTCCGCATGGACACCCCCAACTTAAAACCCCACATGATTAAGGTGGCGGCACCTGACTAAGGGGCAGCAACGGATAAGGGGCCGCCCTGGACTAAGGGGCCGCACAGGGCTAAGGGACCAGTACCCTGACTAGCTGGCTTCTGGGCGGATCCTCTGCGTGGACGGCTCTGGGGATCCCTGGCTGCCCTGGACGGCTCTGGGCGGATCCTGGCTTGCGGAAGGGCTCGGGCTGATTCCTGTCTGGCAGAAGGCTCTGGGCTGATTCCTGTCTGGCAGAAGGCTCTGGGCTGATCCTGTCTGGCAGAAGGCTCTGGCTGATCCCTGTTTCTGGCGGAAGGGCTTCTGGATGATCCTGTCTGGCGCAAGGCTATGGCTGATCCTGTCTGCCGGCGGAAGGCTCTGGCTGATCCTGTATGGCGGAAGGCTCTGCTGCTCCTGTCTGAGCGGAGAGCTCTAGCGGGCTTCGGTCTTTGGGCGGACGGCTCTCTGAAGGCTCATGGCAGACGGGCGCTTTGCAAGGCTCAGTACCGACGGGCATGATCCTGCGGCGCTTGGCAGACGGACAGTTCAGAACGGCGTTGGGGCAGACGGGCAGTTTCAGGCAGGGACGCCGTGGGCAGACGGGCAGTTCAGACGACGTTGTGGCAGACGGACAGGTTTCAGGCCCGTATGGGCAGACGGCAGGACTCTGCCGTCTGAGGCGCATCGTAGGGCCTGGTGCGCTGTGCCGGGAACAGTATGGGACCGGGCTGAGGGGGACACGCATCTCAGGGCTAGTGCGGGGAGGAAGCAACACAGGCATGCTGGCCCTGGGGACGGCACAGTAGGCCTGATGCGTTGGTTGGTGACGGAAATGGAGGTACCGGGCTGAGGACAAGCATCTCAGGGCTTAGGTGCGGGAAGCAGCAACAGGGTATGCTGGACACTGGGGAACGCACATAAGGGCTAGTGCGGAGAGCCGGAACAAGGCATGCTGGACCCTGGGGAATCTCATAATGTCTAGTGCGGAGACGCAGCAACAGCGGTATGCTGGACCTGGGGGACGCACATAAAGGGCTCAGCGCGAGAGCCGGAACAGGGCAGATGGACCCTGGGGACTCTCATAAGGCCTAGTGCGGGGAGCAGGCAACAGGCCGGGCTGGGCGGCGACGCGCACCGTCTCCCTGGTGCGGGTGGCCGGAACAGGGCCGGGCCGGGCTGGCGAAGCGCACCGTATCCCTGGTTGCGTGGAGGAGGAATAGGCCGGGCTGGGCTGGCGAAGCGCACCGTATCCCTGAGTGCGTGGAGCAGGAACAGGCCGAACCGGGCTGTGGAGACGGATAGGAGGCCTGGAGGTGAATAGCGGCCACCACCCGTCCTGGCTGAATTGCCTACCCTCACACACTCTGTGTGAGGCATCGCCCACAGGACGTACAGGGCGGTGTACCCCTGGCCTGGTGGCCTCCTGAATCCGCCCCCTTTTCTCCTCCTTCAGCCCTCTGGGCAGCCTCCTGCTGCCCCAGTCGCCCAGCCCATGTGCCCCCCCGCCCCCTAAAAATTTCTGGGGTTGACTCACGACCCTCTCCGACTTATGAACCTGCTGCCGCCGAACTGCCTCCTCTCTTCGCCAGGGCCTTGATCTTCCCCCAAGGTCCCTTGCCTCCGAGCATGTCCCTCCAGGGACCACGCTGTGACACCTGGGCCATCGCAGCCTCTCCATCTCTTGCCCGGCGCCTTCCTCCCATGTCCAGTCACCTTGCTCCTGGACACGCTGCTTGGTCTTTCTTGGTGGGTTTTTCTGTCACGATCGTCGTAAGAATTGACCAAGGCGCAGCGTGTTGAGCGAACATAGTAGACTTTCTTAAATTAAAGATACCACGATCAAAACAACAAACAAAAGCGAAAGTGAAGTCCAAATCTGACACTGACAAAAAACGGATCAAGGAAACAAAAACCCACAAAACCAAGTGTGAAACCCCACAGTATAAATATGGCTCCCAATCAGAGATAACGAGCCGACAGCTGTCACTCGTTACCTCCGATTGGGGAGTCACCTGAATAAAACACTAACAATCACCACACATAGAAATGAAACAACCAGAATACCCAACATAGAAATACACCCACCAAGGAAAAATGAACAACCCTGGCTCAAATAATAAAGTCCATGGAGCCAGAGTGTCACAATGCCTCAGTGATTCACAGAAGTACATATCACAGATCACAGAAACTATATCAGGGTGTCTCATGCAGCCCTTTAAGTGGGGGTGCATAGTTTTATTTTGACTCCTGATACCTGGCATCTTTTAGCTTTCACCAGCGCATCAATATCAGCGTTCACATCCTGAGTGGCAGCCAACTTCAGGATGTGATTCAAGTGCTTGTGCGTGAGCCTTGAGCGCAGCTTTGTTTTATTTATGCTCATTACAGAGAACTTGAACTCACAAAGATATGTGGTTCCAAAACATGCACAACAGTTTTGCAGCGAGGGCTGTCAAGTTGGGGTAACCTGGCAAGAGATTCTGATAAAATGTGTCCAAGCCAGCTGCGGCAAATTTGCCCTTCAAATCCGAGTCACACTGCAAGTCTATTATTTCAAGTTGGATGCTGACGGCAGATCAGAGGGATTCACGGTGAATGGCGAACAAAAAACGTTGAAGTCTTTCTCCAGTTCACCAAAAATCTGAAAGCGTTGCTCAAACTCCCTTAACAGTCCCGTGTATTTTATCTTTGAACCGCTTCATGTCTGCCACATGTTGGGTCGCGCACTACACATTTTTTCAGACAGGGGAAGTGAGCTGCATCACCACCGGCGAGTTGCGTCTCCCACAATGACAGCTTCAACTTGAAAGAACGTATGCTGTCATAATACTGCGTGGCAACATTGTTGCGCCCTTGCAGCTGTTTGTTCAAGTTATTCAGTGTGCTCTGTAACATCCACCATAAATGCAAGGTCCTGCATCCATTCTGCGGAATTTACATTCTAACACTGGTTTGCCCTTTTCTTCCATGAAACTGTTCAATTTCTTCTCGTAAATCAAAAGAAACGCCTCAGCACAGCACCTCGGCTTAACCATCTTACCTCAGTGTGGTATGGCAGGCCATAGATTGGTCTTTCTCTCTGAGAAGGCTGTCAAACTGACGGTGATTCAGGCTTCTGGATTCGAATGAAATTAACAGTTTTGGATGACCACCTTCATGACGTTATCCATCTTTAATGACTTGCAACACAAAGCCTCCTGGTGCAAAATACAGTGAAAAGTCCAAAAATCACGTCCTCCATTTGCAGATTGCACTTTCACTCTCTGAAACTTTGTCACAACGCCTGCTTTTTTCCCGATAATTGAGGGCGCACCATCTGTAGCCAGGCTGACAGCGCGGGACCAGTCCACTCCGACCCTGTCCAGCGCGCCGACGAGTGCAGTGAAAAAATATCAGCTGCTGTCGTTGTATCTGTCATCGGGGCACCAACTCCACGAACTCCTCGGTGACGGTCAATTTGTCATCAACTCCGCGGATGAAAAATTGGCCAGTTGTGCAACATCTGTAATGTCCGTGTTTTCATCAATTGCAACCGAAAAAACGCAATAAATGACTTTACTTTTTGCTTCAACTGGCTGTCCAAATCCACTGAAAGATCGGAAATCCTGCCTGCAACTGTGTTTCTTGTCAGGCTGATATTGCAAAAGCATGGTGCTTTTCAGGGCACACACAATCTCTGCTGCATTCATCATGCATGTTTTTACAAATTCACCCTCACTAAATGGTTTTGAAGCCACTGCGATTTCATTAGCAATGAGGTAGCTAGCTTTCATTCGCAGCGTCACTGATGTCTCGGCTGTGAGTAAACACAGACTGCTGTTGTGTTTGATAGGCTGTTTGTGGCAATCAAACAAATCACACCACAATTTCTTCTTTATATTTTTAATGTTTTAATGATAAAGAATGCAACATTAATGCAACACAAAATTAGCAACTATTATAATATATATATATATATATATATTTGGGACATTTACATTTAACATTTACATTTACATTTACGTCATTTAGCATACGCTCTTATCCAGAGCGACTTACAAAATTGGTGCATTCCACCTTACAGCCAGTGGGATAACCACTTTACAAACACATTTTTTTATTTTTTATTTTTTTTTTGGGGGTGAGGTAAGGGGGGGTAGAAGGATTACTTTATCCTATCCCAGGTATTCCTTAAAGAGGTGGGGTTTCAAGTGTCTCCGGAAGGTGGTTGAGTGACTCCGCCGTCCTGGCCGTCGTGAGGGAGCTTGTTTCCACCATTGGGGTGCCAGAGCAGCGGACCAGTTTTGACTGGGCTGAGCGCGGGAACTATTGCGTCCGACAGAGGTAGGGGACCCAGCAGGCCAGAGGTGGATGAACGCAATGCCCTCGTTTGGGTGTAGGGACTGATCAGAGCCTGAAGGTACAGAGTTGCCGTTCCCCTCACAGCTCCGTAGGCAAGCACCATGGTCCCTTGTAGCAGATGCGAGCTTCAACTGGAAGCCAGTGGAGTGTGCGGAGGAGCGGGGTGACGTGGAGAGAACTTTGGGAAGGTTGAACACCAGATGGGCTGCGGCATTCTGATGAGTTGTAGGGGTTTAATGGCACAGGCAGGGAGCCCAGCCAACAGTGAGTTGCAGTAATCCAGACGAGAGATGACAAGTGCCTGGATTAGGACCTGTGCCCGCTTCCTGTGTAAGGCAGGGTCGTACTCTCCGAATGTAGTAGAGCATGAACCTACAGGATCTGGTCACCGCCTTGATGTTAGCGGAGAACGACAGGGTGTTGTCCAGGGTCACGCCAAAGGCTTTTTGCACTCTGGGAGGAGGACACAACGGAGTTGTCAAACCGTGATGGCGAGATCATGGAACAGGCAGTCCTTCCCCGGGAGGTTCAGCTTGAGGTGGTAATCCGTCATCCACACTGATATTTCTGCCAGACATGCAGAGATGCGTTTCGCAACCTGGTTATCAGAAGGGGGAAAGGAGAAGATTAGTTTTGTGTCGTCTGCGTAGCACTGATAGGAGAGGCCATGTGAGGATATGACAGAGCCAAGTTGACTTGGTGTTATAGCGAGAATAGAGAAGGGCCTCGAACTGAGCCCTGGGGGACACCAGTGGTGAGAGCACGTGGTGCGGAGACAGATTCTCGCCACGCCACTTGGTAGGAGCGACCTGTCAGGTAGGACGCAATCCAAGAGTGAGCCGCGCCGGAGATGCCCAACTCGGAGAGGGTGGAGAGGAGGATCTGATGGTTCACAGTATCAAAGGCAGCAGACAGAGTCTAGAAGGACAAGAGCAGAGGAGAGAGAGTTAGCTTTGGCAGTGCGGAGAGCCTCCGTGGACACAGAGAAGAGCAGTCTCAGTTGAATGACCAGTCTTGAAACCTGACTGTTTGGATCAAGAAGGTCATTCTGAGAGAGATAGCAAGAGAGTTGGCTAAAGAACGGCACGCTCAAGAGTTTTGGAGAAAAGAAAGAAGGGATACTGGTCTGTAGTTGTTGACATCGGAGGGATCGAGTGTAGGTTTTTTGAGAAGGGGTGCAACTCCTCGCTCTCTTGAAGACGGAAGGACCATAGCCAGCGGTCAAAGATGAGTTGATGAGCGAGGCGAGGTAAGGGAGAAAGTCTCCGGAAATGGTCTGGAGAAGAGAGGAGGGGATAGGGTCAAGCGGGGCAGGTTGTTGGGCGGCCCGGACGTCACAAGTCGCAAGATTTCATCTGGGAGAGAGGGCGAGAAAGAAGTCAAAGCATAGGGTAGGGCAGCTGTGAGGCAGGACCAGCAGTGTCATTTGACTTAACAAACGAGGATCGGAGTCGTCAACCTTC
>JAGTTL010001589.1:0-13163 GCA_036851935.1 Coregonus suidteri | reverse complement strand
AATTTTCCTTTTAATTTCCCAATGTGGCACTGATACAAAAACAATCGATATCAGAAAATAATTTTAATAGTCTATAAACTCTTACAAAACATCTGAAAATAAACATTTATTTAAGGGTGTGTCCTGTTTTCTAAAACATACCTGTTTTCTATTATCAAAATGGTGTGACTTGTTACATTATTTCAGAAGTCAGTAGATCCCAGGCAAGTATATGTTTGTTATGAGATAATAGCCGACAATATGCATTCTCGACACTGTAGAATCAACAACATAACGTATGGAACCCCTCATATAATAGTATTATTCTCTCCAGTTTGACTAATAAAAACATATATTTAATTAATGCTGTTCACAGCCCTCCCTACAAAATGGCACTAGAAGTCAGCTGTAGAATCATAAATCATAAATCAAACCAAAACTCATTATCTTGCCACTTTGATAGTCAACCCTGTCCATGTCTACACAGCCATGAACAATCATATTCTGTAATGTGTCAACTGTCTCCCTGATTTTTTTTGTAACTGAGGCTTCCATAATGCAATGACAATGCAAAATGGCCAAGTAAATGTGAGGAGACTTGATTTTATATTGCCTAACAACAATCAGCAGAGTAAAGTGCGTTGCTAGACTTAATTGCTCAACAATAGTACCTTGAAGGGACAGAATTAAAGAACCGAAGAAGGTAGCCTATATCAAAAGCACTGCTTAAACGTTGCTGTTTTTTTGTTGTCTAAATTATTAATTTCATCATGGTAAGAAATTGATATTAGCTTACATTCATCAACAAGTACATCAGACTGACAAAAAATGACTGTAAACCAGACAAAATTCATTTGGTTCCTTTTCCTTCAGCTGTGCTTATTGCCACATCACCTGTCACTTTCCTCTGGCAACACAATACGTCAGCAGGGTGAAATATCATTCTTGAGCCATAAGTGTGATGGATTACAGGATGTTTAGTCCTCTGCCTGTCACAGAGAAGCAGGGTTGAAGGCTTCTCTCCGGAGAGTCACTGGCAGAGATATGTCTAGAACAAAGGGCTCTTTCGTCTGCCTACTCACCATAAGCCTTCACATAACACCAGCGGCACTGCCTGTCATCCCCTCCCAGGTGACATTACAGAACCATGAGGCCTAAATCCAGCCCAAAAGAGCCTCTTAAAGCTCACAATCAAGAGAGCAATACACTCTTACACAATGCTGCTGCTTGGAGGCTGAACAATTCAAAGAGTGTTACCACACACTCTACTGGCATTGTGTTTGCTTGGCTTGTCCTTTTACATGGCCATGTTGCAGTGTTCTGATGTAGGCAAGCCAGTGGTTAGAATACTTTTTACCCTTGCAAGTGTTTACTATTCTTGCCTAGCCTCTACATTAGGGGCTCCTGAGTGGCGCAGCGGTCTAAGGCACTGCATCTCAGTGCTTGAGGCGTCACTACAGACCCCCTGGTTCGATTCCAGGCTGTACAATTGGCAATTAGCCCAGCGTCGTCCGGGTTTGGCCGGTGTAGGCCATCATTGTAAATAAGAATTTGTTCTTAACTGACTTGCCTAATTAAAAAAAAAAATAAAAATAAAATTAGTACACCAAGAAAGAATCTAAAATACACATTTTTATTTCCACTGTAAAGCATTATATACAATGCATTTACTCATATTTGATTGGTTTGGCTTTCACTACAGGAGCCACCAGTGCTCCAGTATCTTCCCACATCTGTGAATGATTGTCTGAGGAGGTCAGGAGGAGCAGTGACGAGATGGATGAGGGGTCCAGGATGGCTGAGGGGAAGGCTGCCTTTGTCTTCATCCTCCTCCTCTTCATCGCCTTGGCCTTGCTCATCGTGCGCTGCTTCCGCATCCTGCTGGACCCATACCGCAGCATGCCCTCCTCCAACTGGACAGACCACACGGAGAAGGACACGTTTGACTACCACATTGTCTAAGGAGGACATAAGGAGCTCCCTCGACACTGTATTGCAGTTGAAGCACTGTCAACTATTGCAATGCTCAAGGAGCAACTTTTTGAAATCCATTTTGCCCAAGGACCACATGCTGGATGACTGCTGGTGCCAAACCACCAGGGACACCTTTGTATTAGATGCAGCCTTCGAGCATGCATCACCTAAGGCCTTTCTTTGTCTGCGCTATTGTAACATGTTATATAAATTCCTTCACCAATTACTGCAGTCATGAGCAGTAATTGCCAGCCCTTATTTCCCTAATGACAACACATAAGAGTGATTCCATACGAAACCAGGACAAAAAAAAGGCCATGATTTTGGGGATTTTTTAAAGATTTCATCCATAGAATGGTCCATTGGAAGAAGGATTGTTGACATATATTTGACATTTGTATCTAAAAGCATAATTGAGAAATAATTAATCAAAGTTGTTATATTTATGACATTTTGGCCTTACCCAGGCCTCCTTAAATACGCCATAATGCTTCATCTGTAGGGGCTACAAAGATGAAAAAATACATTAATTAATGAATGTTAAAAAATATAAACATGAATATTGAAAAAACATTTTAGATTTGGCAATTTTTTAAATATATTGTTGAACATAATACTCTACGGCATATGTGTCAAACTCATCCCACGGAGAGCCGAGTGTCTGCGGGTTTTCGCTCCACCCTTGTACTTGATTGATGGTCCTCTGTGGCTCAATTGGTAGAGCATGGCGCTTGTAACGCCAGGGTAGTGGGTTCGATCCCCGGGACCACCCATACGTAAAAATGTATGCACACATGACTGTAAGTTGCTTTGGATAAAAGCGTCTGCTAAATGGCTTATTATTATTATGAATTAAGGTCACTAATTTGTAAGGAACTCCCTTAATTGAAAGGAAAAAACAAAAACCCGCAGACACTAGGCCCTCCATGGAATGAGTTTGACACCCCTGCTCTACGGGCATATGAAAGTTCCAGAGTGGGATCTATGCTACTTTTATAGTAATGATCCAGTTTGTTAGCGTCCAAAATGGTCGCCCTCTGCTGGTGATTTGCATGATGTGCAATGACGCAAGTAAAAGGAAGGCTGTGATTGGTTATATTATCTGCGCCATAACATTAAAACTAGCAGAGATCCCACTCTGGAACTTTGATATGCCCCTAGAGTATATATGTTCAACAATATATTGAAACATTTGCCTAATACATATATTCTTTTCAATATTCATATTTATATTTTTCAAAATTCATAAATGAATGTACAAAAATGTTATTGAAATCATAATATTACTCATATTACAGAGCAAGCGGTAAAGTTTCATATGACACCAATTTTTACTTTGTAGCATCTACAGATTAAACATTATGGAGTCTTACAGGAGGACTGGGTAAGGCAAAAATGCCATAATATGCCAACTTTGATTCAGTATTTCTCAATTATGCTTTTAGCTACAAATGTCAAATAAATGTCAACAATCCTTCCTCCAAAGGACCATTCTATGGATGAAATGTTGTAAAAATCCCAAAATCATGATATTTTGTTTGCCCTGGTTTCGTATGGAATCACTAATAAGGAACATCTACTACCAAATGGCCTAACACCATAAGCATCACTTAAGGTACCTGCTGTAACACCTATCAAATCTATCTCCTGAAGACACAAATCTATCTCCGTTGCCACTACTATCGCATCATTTCACTACCCTATCCCCTTAACTTTTTAACTGCAGTGGCCTAAATCAGGGTCACACAGAGTGTTTCTTGGTAGTCTTAAACAAATATACTTTGAAAAAAAAGTATACACCTCACACACATGGTTATGGGCTTTAAAAAAAATAAGACACCTTTACCATGTCAGATATAGAGTTGAAATGTATTCAATTTTGAGTTTGCATCCCAATATTACACTTTATATACTTCACAGAAGACTGAAATATAACACAACCATTTGACATAGAAACACTGGATGTTTATTAATTATGAAACTATGAAAAATATTAATAACATTCCACCCATGAGCCCACTTTTGGTCATTCAACTGCAGGAAAGGACTACAGGTGCTCTATGCAACAGTTCCTCCTGCAAATAGGCCTACATTTCAATTGTGTACCTGTAATACTAAAGGAATAAAACTCCATGTGAGAACAAGAAAAACATGTGAATGCCATTTGAAGCTATAAAGTTGCTTGTTTGCTGCATGGTTATACACAGTGTATCCTGTGGAATTTTTTACTTTTTACTGTCAACTTTGGCCAAGGCACAAAATGCACAAACAATCAATCAACCATCGCTCAAACACAAATTCACTTACACAGAAAAAACTAATGTAGTTACATTTATGCCAACCAGTGCCCTGCACACTCACAAAGTCCCTCACCCTCATTGAGCTGGTCAATACTTTTTGAAATTGGAAGACAGATATCACCTTTAACATCAGCCAGCCTATAACATACCATTGATATCCAGATCCATATCTTTGTCACCCGAGTTATTTGTATTCTTGCCATCATGGAAAGAGAGGTAGACAATGTTTCAAAGTATCCTTTAAAGAGACGTCATTGTTTTTGGGTGGCTTTAATGGGCCTTAGATGTTTGATGTCAGCAATAGCATAAGTGTTAACTATTCAATGTCTGCAATTCAAAAAATGACAAATAGACAACTTTGTCACTTTTAATGGAAAGGATCCAGAGTCATAAATGTGAATGACCAAATTAGGTTTATTGAAATGTTTACTGTGCCGTAACTTGTGCCTAATTATGAACATCTAGATTAGCATTTTAGGGAAATGAGTCAAAGATTCATATCGGTAGTTCTATCGTAGATAGCAACTTGGTATAGTTCTATATAATATTATTTTCGTATCTGAAATAAAGCATATCACTGCCCACAGATGGCATGTTAGCAGTGTGCTACATCTGAACAGATTATGCATTTTCACACCTTGGACTATCCCTTTATTGACAATGTCTGTGGCTCTTTATTTGGGCAACTCCTTAACTGTATGCCTTATAGAGTAGCATGTTTACAGATAGTGAATAGTTGGCAGAAAGATATGTCATGCACTTCAAGCAGATGTCATACACCTACCAAATTAGTGTACTTTCACACTTTGACATGTGACGTTCTTGTGATATACTGTGGCCTTTTCCTATCACAATGTATCAGTTTAGTGGTACCTTTCTGTGCACAAGTGTCTTTGCATGTTTTTGCAAAATTTCCCCTCCAAGCATGTTGAGTGCTTTACACATGTTGATGCTGCAGTTATTCAGTTGCTACAGTACAGTATTCACTGTCAACGTTTGAGCCTTCTTTTGAACGTGTATTATGCTTGCCTTGAGCCTCTTTCCTTTCATAATAAAAGTAATTACGATGCATTACCTTTTTTCTGTTTTGTTTTAAGACATCAAACATCAGACAAAAAGTGAAGGGAAAAAAACAGTACAGAAAATCTTTATTTTTAATGATGCCCTTTCCAAGCTCATGATACGGGTAAAAAGGTGACACTTTCTCTTTAAAACATTATCAGCTTGTGGCAGGGGTGGCTTGCAGTCTGTATCATTTGTGTGAACCCAGACGCTTTGTCTGGCTCTCATCAGGCCAATAGACACACCTGCTATTGCTCCAGCCGCAGGCAAGGGCTGCGCTTTCGAGCGAGACGGATCCAATACCATGCAGAATAACAATCCACTGTGACACACAAATGGTGTGCCTTGATATATATAATTATCTTATAGACAGACAGTGATGGGGAACCTATTTAATATTACATCTAAAAACATTTATGTACAATCATTTTGTGAAATATTAAAATGCTTGTGTAAAGCAATGAGCAATTGTTATTATGCCATTTAGTACAATGCTGTTACATATCTTTCAAAAAAGCTGTAGAGGTCTTCAGTAATTCATATTATCTACCTCCAAAATTTGCCCAAAGATATTTTTGATATTGGCAAAACTTCTCTTTATCTGTTTTTTAAAGATACACATACACTAACATTGGAACATGGAATACAAAGCCTTTGTGTCTCTTCCTGCTAGAAGCAGGCATTCCATTCCCATATCCACACACTCTACTACAGTAATTTGGAGTTCTCTGCTCATGGTAACGACATGAACCTGTGGGGATCAATAACTATCAATCTGATTGATATTGACTAATGTAAAGGAAATTCACCCATTCACCCTATCATTACTATTTTAAATGCACAGTGCAGTCAAAAACGTGATTTTGCTGTGTTTTATATACAGTGGGGTCCGAAATTATTGACACCCTTGATAAAGATGAGCAAAAATGACTATTAAAATTAATTCATATACTGAGTTATATTGTATGAAAAAAAAATTGGGGGGGGGGGGACTGTCTCCGGACTTGAAACCCATTGAAAATCTGTGGTTTGAATTGAAGAGGGCAGTCCAGAAGCGCAGACAAAGGATATCAATGATCTGGAAGGATTCTGAATGGAGGAATGGTCTAAGATCCCTCCCAATTTGTTCTCCAACTCATTAAATATTTTATAAAAAGGCTCAGTGCCGTTATAAAAAGGCTCAGTGCCGTTATCCTCGCAAGGTGAGGTATTGAAAGGTATTGAAAACAGGGGTGTCAATAATTTTCACCCCTACCTTTTTGAGAAAAAATATATTACTTGTTAAACACAATCTCTTTCTCTGAGCAATTTTATTAATATAAAATTATATAATTTCCCAATTTTTTTTGCATACAATATAGCTCAGTATTTGAATTAATTATTTTATGCATTCATTTTTGCTCATCTTTATCAAGGGTGTCAATATTAAAATTATGTTAATGGCCTTTTAGTGTAAGAGCTGTTTGAAAGATGCCTGTAATGTCAGCATGTCAGTGGGATGGGGTTTTGGCCTTCCATGGTGACATCACCATGTGGTAAATTAGTTAATAGATCAATATGAAAGAGAGTTCCAAACCTCTCTGCCAATAGCAGCTAATTTTCAGTTTCCCCCTCCCCACACAGACCACTCCCAGAAAGTCCTAGCAAAATTCTTGAGAATTTCTAGAATTTGCTCTTTGCTAAGAAGCTTTTTGTTTTGGGGACCATTTTAATTTAAAACAATCACAGTAAGGTACTTAATTGTTACCCTGAAATGATTTGATATTTAGATTAAAAACCGCTCTATTGGACCTTTAAAGAGCGACTGCCTTAAAAAAGCAATGAATCCCTTCGAAAACGGCCTATGTCGCATCGATATGAGTCAGAAACAGTTATTCTACTGTCAAAATGGACTACAGTGTAAATAGGATAATATTGGTCATAAAGTCAGTTTGGAACATCCGTGCATCATAATGGGTAAATTAAGGTTGGGTTTTGATTTTATGATTTCCATATGCCCACTATAACTTGGGGTAAAAGCAGGGGTGATTGCTCTCAATCCAATAGCATAGACATTGAGACAGACCTGCCCAGGAGCTCCGACTGTTTACATAAGACAACACATCACACATTTTTTTACTTGAGAAAATACTGCACCAAACACCTTAGTTAGATGTAAAATTGCTCAACTAAAACATCCTCAGCAAAAACATCAAATATAATTACAGATTTCTTGACTTATCTTAGATTCATTCTGGGGATTTTGAGGAAGTGAAATAAACTACAGTGTCTCATGGGTTGACAGACATCATTAACCAAAAGCAGAATAGGTCAGGAAACACACCTCCAAGACTGAAATCTCATTTTTCGATTGAGCAACAGAAAAACATACATGCCAATCAGTGTGTTCAGTGGTCTTTAAGGTCTACTACACACACTCAGCCACCTTACTTCATTTCATTCCCAAACGGGCTGTTTTAGTTTTTCTGCTGCAATCTATTCAAGTTTATTTAACCTCTACGGGATCGGTGTCCTGTATACGGGACGGTTGAGCTAACGTGCGCTAATGGGATTAGCATGACTGTTGTAAGTAACAGCAGACTTTTCAGGACATAGACATGTCTTATATGGGCAGAAAGCTGACATTCTTGTTAATCTAACTGCACTGTCCAATTTACAGCAGCTATTACAGAGAAAAAATTACCATGCTATTGTTGCCCGCTTTACCCTATCCCCTCCTACTCTTCTCCAGACCATTTCCGGAGACCTTCTCCCTTACCTCACCTCGCTCATCAACTCATCCTTGACCGCTGGCTATGTCCCTTCCGTCTTCAAGAGGGCGAGAGTTGCACCCCTCCTCAAAAAACCTACACTCGGTCCATCCGATATCAACAACTACAGACCAGTATCCCTTCTTTCTTTTCTCTCCAAAACTCTTGAGCGTGCCGTCTCTAGCCAACTCTCCTGCTATCTCTCTCAGAATGACCTTCTTGATCCTAACCAGTCAGGTTTCAAGACTGGTCATTCAACTGAGACTGCTCTTCTCTGTGTCACGGAGGCTCTCCGCACTGCCAAAGCTAACTCTCTCTCCTCTGCTCTTATCCTTCTAGACCTATCTGCTGCCTTTGATACTGTGAACCATCAGATCCTCCTCTCCACCCTCTCCGAGTTGGGCGTCCTACCTGACAGGTCGCTCCTACCAGGTGGCGTGGTGAGAATCTGTCTCCGCACCACGTGCTCTCACCACTGGTGTCCCCCAGGGCTCAGTTCTAGTCTCCAGTCTCTCTTTGCTATGCAGTCATGGCTCTGTCATATCCTAATGGTTTTCTCTATGCAGACGACACACAATTTTTCCCTTTCCCCTTTCTGATAACCAGGTGGCGAATTGCATCTCTGCATGTCTGGCAGACATATCAGTGTGGATGTCGGATCACCACCTCAAGCTGAACCTCGGCAAGACAGAGCTGCTCTTCGTCCCGGGGAAGGACTGCCCGCTCCATGATCTCACCATCATGGTTGACAACTCCATTGTGTCCTCCTCCCAGAGTGCAAAGAACCTTGGCGTGACCCTGGACAACACCCTGTCGTTCTCTGCTAACATCAAAGCGGTGACCCGTTCCTGCAGGTTCATGCTCTACAACATTCGCAGAGTACGACCCTACCTTACACAGAAAGCGGCACAGATCCTAATCCAGGCATTTGTCATCTCCCGTCTGGATTACTGCAACTCGCTGTTGGCTGGGCTCCCTGCCTGTGCCATTAAACCCCTGCAACTTATCCAGGACGCTGCAGCCCGTCTTGTGTTCAACCTTCCCAAGTTTTCTCACGTCACCCTGCTCCTCCGCACACTCCACAGGCTTCCAGTTGAAGCTCGCATCTACTACAAAACCATAGTGCTTGCCTACGGAGCTGTGAGGGGAACGGCACCTCCTTACCTTCAGGCTCTGATCAGACCCTACACCCAAACGAGGGCACTACTTCATCCACCTCTGGCCTGCTAGCCCCCCTACCTCTACGGAAGCACAGTTCCCACTCAGCCCAGTCAAAGCTATTCGCTGCTCTGGCACCCCAATGGTGGAACAAGCTCCCCCACGACGCCAGGACAGCGGAGTCACTGACCACCTTCCGGAGACACTTGAAACCATACCTCTTTAAGGAATACCTGGAATAGTATAATAGTAATCCTTCTACCCCCCCTTTACTATCACTGTCTTTTGTCTAAACTAACACATGACTTATTTCACCTGCTAGCACTGACTTGTTTAAAGAAATGTACTTATTGTGATCGAGATGTAGTTGTCCCTGATTGCACTGACTTTGCTCACAGCTGCTTGTTTGAAGAAGTGTACTTATTGTGATCAAGATGTGGTTGTCCCACTGGCTATCCTAAGATGAATGCACCAATTTGTAAGTCGCTCTGGATAAGAGCATCTGCTAAATGACTTAAATGTAAATGGAATTTTTTGAGGAGAGTGCACAACAACAAAAAAACTTAGCACGGCAACTGGTTTGATACATTCACCTCTGATGGTAAATAATGTACTTACATTCAGTAATCTTGCTCTGATTTGTCATCCTAAGAGAGAAAAATGTAGCATAGTTATGTTTGATAAAATCCATTTTTATATTCAAATGTAGGAACTGGGTTCTACAGTTTGAACCCCTGCTGTCTCTGGCTCCACACCCACCCCGCCCGGCCATCTAGATGTGTGAAAGTTAGTGTATAAGCTAATGATCCATCATGTATGACATTCCTGGGAGTGTGTAAACTTACATTTTGTATTACCATATCATTGTTGTATGTTCTCTATAGTTATGTACTTGAAAATGTATCAATTGACCAATTCGGCACATTTGGCTTGATACAAAATAGTCCAGTATTGCAATGCTTCACTGGATCAATCTGAAACTTTACACACACACTGCTGCCATCTAGTGGCCATAATCTAAATTGCGCCTAAACTGCAATATTATATTGTGGCCTTTCTCTTGCATTTCAAACATGATTTAAAAAAACTAAATTGTTTGTATTATCTTTTACCAGATCTAATGTGTTATATTCTCCTACATTAATTTCACATTTCCACAAACTTCAAAGTGTTTCCTTTCAAATGGTATCAAGAATATGCATAACCTTGCTTCAGGTCCTGAGCTACAGGCAGTTAGATTTGGGTTTGTCATTTTAGGTGAAAATTGAAAAAAAAGGGTCAGATCCTTAAGAGGTTAATGGTCTGTGAACAGGTTTCTTGGGAATGTTCCCCTGTGAGTGTGAATGGCCATGAGCAGGACTTAAAAGGGGATATTGAAATTGCTAAATTGATTTTGGGACGCAACATTTAGCATACCTCCATTTACTGACAAGAGGAAGAAATGGGTGTAGAGAAAACTAGCTACAGGATACATGTCCAGTAGGTAAAAAGGGAAAATGAATCTAACCAATATCCTTTGAAAAGATTCCTGGGCATTTCAGGTACATGTACTTTATATTACTTATTTCCTCTACGCTTCTTGGGTTGAAACATGGTGCACAGCTCATACCATGAGCACATAGAGACACCAATGGACTATGGTACATTGCTGAAACCATCACAGCTGTATAAAATAACAGAATAGAAAATGTACATGTACAGCTAAGCGCTTAAAAAAATTGCTTGTACTTTTCCAGATTGGTCACCAGGGAAATCATTATCAAATGAATGCTATAAATAGAGGTGAGGTTGGATGAGATTATTCAGCAGTCCTCAAGAGAAAATATGAAATTAAATAAACCTCTCAGGCTCAACGAGGCAAAAAATAAATGCTCCCATTCTGCCAATTACTAACAGAAGCTGTATGGTGAACCTTATACAACCAAAAAAGTCATTAAAGCTAGTCAGTCAGGACTAATTCAAAGCGTCTGCTAAATGGCATATTATTATTATTATTAAATCAATTCTAGATTGTTTTATATGCCCGCAGGTATACACTGAGTGCACAAAACATTAGGAAGACCTTCCCTCAGAACAGCCTCAATTCATCAGGGCATGGACTGTACAAGGTGTCGAAAGCATTCCAAAGGATGCTGGCCTTGACTCCAATGCTTCCCATAGTTGTGTCAAGTTGGCTGGGTGGTGGACCATTCTTGATACACACGGGAAACTGTTGAGCGTGAAAAACCCAGCAGCGTTGCAGTTCTTGACAGAAACCGGTGTGCCTGGCACCTACTACCATACCCCGTTCAAAGGCACTCAAATATTTTGTCTTGCCCATTCACCGTCTGAATGGCACACAATCCATGTCTCAAGGCATACAAATCCTTCTTTAACCTGTCTCCTCCCCTTCATCTACACTCATTGAAGTGGATTTAACAAGTGACATTAATAAGGGATCATAGCTTTCATCTGGATTCACCTGGTCAGTCTGTCATGGAAAGAGCATGTTTTGTACACTCAGTGTATGTAGATGCATTGTTCGCTGATGAGCAATAGTCATATCATAAATAATCAAAAAGGACAAGTAACATGCATGTATAGAATAACAATAAGTGCTTATTTATTGAATTCTAAAAATACATTTCTTAAGAAAGGGGTATTCCACATTTTAAAAAACTATTCAACAATTTCCCATATTTTCTCACAACATTATTTTGTATCAAAGTGTTTATTTGTTTTCTCCTAACCAACTGGAAGATAACCCCTGATAGTGTTTCTTTACGAAAATTATAAAAGCACATAGGAGGCCATAGGGCCAAAATAACCAGCCATCTAAAGAGAGGATTTGTAAACAATATTTTTTCAGAGAAAGTATTACTTTAAACTGGACTGCGATGACAGATCAATGTCTATCGACAGACGCTGCTCTATACAGAGTGTAACGCTTTAAAATTACAAAAGGAACAAAAATAAGAGCTTAAAAATAACATTAACTTACACATTAACTCTAAAATATAACATTACTTGGAACAAAAAATGAATTCAACCTACAGTATCTTAGTGTCTGAGTGGTCTGCAGCTAAAATAGTACTAGAAGAGGATATTTAAGACTGAGATGTAAGAAAGCTGGCCAACAAGAAAATAAACACCGATATCCCACACCTCAACCTCACCCACACATGCCCAAACACTCACACATACAGGTACGCAAATAACAACAACTTAGCCAGCCTTGGAAAACCTTTTCTGAAGAATCTGATACATTTGCTCAGTTAGTACTATACACTTGAGCTAACTTGATTCTACTATTTTAAACATGACGCTGAAGAAAGGAACCGGAAATGCTGTGGATTGAACATCCTATATTAGAATGTGTTAGAAACCTTATTCTTAGGAGAATGAATGCACAGTGCAATTAAACCCACATTGCAGTATTTACACAATCCTATGCAAACATACCTTTTCTTACTTTCTCTAAATTCACAGAATGGTTTGGACACTGTGGAGAAATCTGCATCCTTAACTCCTCCCACAGGGCTCAGCATTAGCTTACCAGTGGTCGCCAATGGCTTCTTCATCAAAAGTATTACAAGTAAATAAAATAATCTCAAAACCTAGTTACAAATACAAGCACAACGTTATTGTTCTAAAATAAACAAGTAATAACCGTTAATATTAATATAAAAGCATAAAACAAGACATATCATGAGATAACACCAAGAGAACAGAGGGACACTTGACTACCGCCTCCTTCCACGTCCTCGTCCCCTCCCTCTCCCCCTTTTGGGGGTTGTTGTGACCTTAGTTGAAGCCTTCTCCGTTTCCTCGGTCTCATCCACTGTTATCTGTTCTCCCTCCCCTGAATCCAGCTCCTCCTCCACTTTAACCAGAATGGCGTCTCCTCGAAGTGGGACGTCCTCCTCCCCTTCCACTTTGTCCTCCTCTACAACTCTCTCCT